>CAUYQU010005445.1:0-91807 GCA_963574635.1 Cheracebus regulus
CGCCGGCAAAAAAGCCGCGCCAGCCCAAAGGGTCGCGCTGGCGACCTGTGGGGCTCCTCCACTGGGAATGTCCTGGTCCGTGGGCAGCGAAAATTTATCGGTAAGTGTGGCGTCCACTGGCTCTTTGTGCTTTTACTGGGAGCTGCAATCCTGAGCTGCTAGTGATCGGCCATCTTGGATCTCTCTCTTGAACACAGGTTTGTAAACAGACGAAGGCAAAAATAAGAATGCAGTAATGGTTTTAATGTTCATCTATAATTAGATAAGATTGTAATTAACTGAATGGCCTCTGGGGGAATCAAGACATGAAACCGAATTGCCGAATTAACCCCACCATGTTTGTTTATTTGAGGCTTTCACAGTTCCCTTCAAATGTCTTATTTTTGCCACTTCACTCTTTGTAGGACATCTTGTCCCTTCTCCTTCTGAACTCAGTCTTCCTTATCTGTGAAGCTTACTTTTCCACACCATTGCCCTTCATTAGATTCTAAGAATAAGAGAGTGTATGTAGTACTCAATGAGACATTAAATAAAGATTATGTGTTTTTTAATATTATTAAGTCTGAGTTATTGAATAGATGTTGTTTATTGACTTGCATCACTTTGAAAATCACAAAAAATGTAAGTTGAAATTTGTTGATTACTATGTACCAGGTATGTCAGATTACTATGTTTTAAATGTTACTAAATGCTAAAGATTAAGCAAAATACAAACTTTGTTGAAGAACAGAAAGCTAAGGCAGAATCAAAGGCTCATGTCTATCCAACTTCAAATCCCTGACTTTTCTCCTTTAAACTCCAGATCCCTAAATGCATATGTGTACACACATATAATACATATATACACAATACATATGCACACACACATATACATTTATGTATAATATGTCTATAATATGTATTATATGTATGTATATCTGTAACATATATTATATGTATGTTTATATGTAAATGTGCATATATATGTCTGTATGTGTATAAATGTGTATGTACAGCCACATGCATATGTATTTCAAACATTTGGCCTATGTGAGCCAAAATTACTTAAGATTTTTGTGTCTTAATTTTTCCTTCTATGAATTGGATAATAATATAATCTAAATCAGAGAGATGTTAGAATAATTAAATAAATGAAAGAGTATGCTTAGTATAGGAAAATGAACATAGGTTTCAGGAACTCAGCCTTCCCAAAAGGACATATTTAAAGGCTACTGGGTTTTTTCTTAGTTCAGGATTATTTTTCTTGCAATTTCTGATCCTGATCTAGTAATTTCCTTTTCCAAGTCCCATATTAGTATTTTATCACTCTATAAATAACTAGGAAGTTTATTTTCTGATAATAAGATCATATTTATATTTTATGCATTTATAAACTTGATCACAGTTGATGTACACTGTTGAATATTTACAGAATGGCTTTTATCATCTAATCCTGGGCATTTCTAAGAAATAAAAGGGATACTACTAAGAATAATAGAGGGAGAGAAACTAGAAATTGAGGCTATTCTGGGAAAATTGAGGCATATAGTCATGACAACATGCGTCAGCTGTTTTGCCAAAATGGTTTTGCATGATACATGGTGCTTTATACTGGAACTATTTCTTTTTATGTGAGTATTGTTTATGAATGAGTTCTACTCATTTCCAATATTAAAAAATTCTGTCTTTTACGACAGTTTCCATTTATTTTTCTGCCTTGGCTTTAATGACAGAATAAAACATTTAAATTCTGAAATGGTGGTGGAAAAATATACCCTCAGGTAACGTCTAAGAACCCAAATTTTGTACTCAGGGTAATTTCATAAAAATTTTATTTGAAACAAATTGCCTGCCTTTTACAAGTCATGGTCTCATACTTTTACCATTTCATAGCCCCTCTTATGAAGATGATACATGATTATTACATATGACTGTGCAGAATTGCAGTTCCTAAAATCATTTTTAATATGGACAGAAATTACATTATAAATACATCTAAATATTTAATTAATTTTTCTATATTTGAGCAATGTACCTTTTAGCCAAGCTTCTAGTTAAATTGTTATACATTCTGAGTAAGATCAAGTTATATAGATTTTTCAAACACACATAGAATATTTATATAACACATGTACTAATATGTGTATACGTATAATCCATGTTTATTTTGATATGTATATCTATATAAGTTTACATGTGTTTATGCACACACATTTATTCATTTCCAAACTTTAGATGATGTTAACCTGAAAATATTACTTACAGTATTTCTGTCTCAGTTTCTCCTTTCATAAAGTCAGAATAATAATATAATATAAATCAGAGTTTTGTTGGAATAGTTAACTAAAATAAGTCAAAAATTATGCTAAGAATAGTTTTACAAGCACATAGATTTTACAGGCACACTAAAAGTATAGAGTTTAGGCTGACTGATAACAGTTATGACAATAGAAACCATATCAGCAAGAAGAGACTTTTCAAGCTGTGACCTAGAAGGAGAGCTGTCAAAAATATCCTTTAATGTATCAGGTACTCTGCTGCAGGTAGCAGAATCTGTCAACAAGACCAGGTTAAAAATTCGGATTTGGCTATTAGGAATAACAGTGAAGCTTAATATTAGACAGTAGTTAGAATGTAATGATTCTGGCTTCCTCTAATAATTTATTAAACTCCTCCTTAATATTATCACAAAATAATGATTTGGAAAAATAAGGCAGAAATGAATCCAGAACTTTTTAGCTCATCAGTTACTGTAAGAGAGACAAGAATTCTGGACATAGGAAAAAGTCATAGGCTGGGAAGGTGTTCAGAGTCTAGAAACAAAATAGAAGAGGAAGGCATATTTTTCTTTGACTATTTCTCCCACTGTAACCCTGCAATTAGTCCACTTAATATTCCTAAACATGCACATTTTCAGTAGTTCTAACAAGAGTGAACTTTTTCAAAGCAGCATTCTATTGACACAGCTTTATTACCATTATATACAGAACTGTTTTAAATGCTAAGCCCCAGAAAATTCAGCAGAATGCCATCACAAGTTTCAGATCAACACATTTAGACCAAGATCCTGATGTGTACAAATAGTGGAAAACAAAATTAATCTGCTGAAAAAAGTAAAAGCCATGTTAGGGATAGAGCGTAATGAATGCCTTATGCAGGAAAGAATGAAAATGACAGTAACTGAAGGCTTAAGGCAGGCAAGGGCCAACCAACCAAACAAGAAAACCTGTGAGTAAAACGTGTACCCTTCAGTTTTCAGCTGTTGATTGTATTACAGGGCCCCCTGAATTCTGTTTGTCCAAAACTTCAACAAGAGTTCTCTTGCATACATAACAGCTTGTGGAGGAAAGAAAAACTAGAGAAAGACTGTCCAGTGTACAGTCAAGTAGCATAAAAGATTCCAAATTTGTTGGAGCCAATCACATAGCAGAATTACACAGCAGAAAACTTTGTAAGAAATAACACAAGAGTGATGCAACTTTTCCGAGGATCATCCTAGGTGATTAAGTATTAAAGATATAACTATTATATTTGAACATTCAAGGTAGGCCAGGCATGGTGGATCATACCTTTTAATCCCAGCATTTTCGGAGGCCAGGGTGAGCGGATCACTCGAGGTCGGGTGTTAAAAGACCAGCCTGGCCAACAGGGTGAAGCCCTGTCTCTACTAAAAATACAAAAGTTAGTCAAGTGTGGTGGCACACACCTGTAATCCCAGCTACATGAGAGGCTGAGGAGAATGGCTTGAACTTGGGAGGCAGAGGTTTCAGTGATCCAAGACCGCACCACTGCACTCCAGCCTGGGAGATAGGCAAGACTCCATCCCAAAACAATCAACCAAACAAAAAAACATTCAAGGAAATTATATTCCCAAAGGTGATTCCCTCCAGGCCAGGCCCCAAAATATTGGTTACATAAATGCACATAACTCAATAGCATATTTGCCTGCACATGTTACTAGAATGGCATGTCTGCCATGTTCATTGCCTTGGTAAAGAAAACTTTAAAACAAGAGAATTTATTTGAGTTTAAATGCAAGGAGATTCTTAGAAGTGGTCTGAGGAAAAATGAAGAACAATAAAGTGTTGATTCTGTAGAACTGTGACTCACGGTGTGGGCTTCAGAGCAGCCTCACTGGCATCAAGTGGGAAGTAATAGGAAATGTAGACTCTGGCTCTGACCCCAGACCACTGAGTCATATTTTAAAATTCATCAACATACCCAGGTTATTTAAATGCATATTGAAGTTTCAAGAGTGACACTCATTGCTGTTGTCTATTTGTGTAACAAACCACTCCAAAGTTTAATGGATTTAAATAAAATTTGTTTTATTGTTCTCATTCCTTATGACTTTGGGGGGATTGATTAGTTCTTTTGCTGGGCTCACGTTGTGTCTTTTATGCAGATGCAGTTAGATAGTGGCTTGTGCTGAACTTGCAAGATGACCTCACTCAGAACCCTGTATCTTAGGATGGCTGAAAGCCTAGGATATTTCTATCTCTATTCTTCTCTTTCTCTCTTTCTCTCTTTCTCATTCCTCAATCCCCTTCTTCCTTTTTTTCTCTGTTTCTTTCTCTATTCCTCCCTGTGGTATCTTGACTTACTGGACTTCTTTTCAAAAGACTTAAATCCAGTCTGGTGCAGTGGCTCATGCCTATAATCCCAGTGCTTTGGGAGGCCAAGGCTGGTGGGGCACCTGATCCCAGACTTCCAGACCAATGTGAGCAATATGGTGATGAAACCCCATCTGTCTCTACAAAAAATACAAAAATTAGCCCAGCATGGTGGCATATTCCTGAAGTCCCACTTACGTGGCAGGCTGAGGTAGGAGGATCACCTGAGCCTGGGAGGTTGAAGCTGCCATGATCATGCCACTGCACTCCATGCCACTGCACAAACAGCCTGTGTGACACAATGATATTCTGTCTCAAAAAAAGACAAAAAGTTAAATCCCACCAACATTAAAAAAGAAATCCCAATGTGTAAGTGGTGAAATGTATTACCAAGCTTTTACTCATAGCATATTTGCTTATGTTTCATTAGACAAGGCCAGTCACAAGTTCAAGGTCAGAATCCATGTGGGAGGCAGCAATTCATGAGTTTGAGTTCCAGCATCATGGTTCAGTAATGACCACTAAACTTATCATCCACCCCTTGCTCTCAAGAATCTCTGTTTGAATAATCCCCATGTCTGCCTATGATGCCAGCCAAAGGAGCAATAGCATAAGTCCATTACAGACATTCCCTGCAGTGAAATTTTGACTGCCACATGAATGAAATGTCTATAATGACCTTGGCATAAATGACCAGGTGGGACTTTGAGAGCTGATCCTCCCTTTACATGTTGTCTATAAAGTTATCTCTAAACTAAACAGCAACAACAAAACAACAAAATGATATGGGGACAGTAAACATCTGGCTGTCACCACAGTATTCTAGCAGTGAGTTGGCTTTATCAGCTTTACTCTGCTGATTGTTGCTAGACCAGGCACCAGTGTCTAGAAGAGTGTGCATGAAAGCCTTTATTTCTTCTGCTGAGAAAGCAACCTTCACTTAATAATACAGTATTTCTAATAAAAATGGTGTTCATAGAACTAAAATGCACGTTTCATTTCTCTAATTGGAAGATGGCTTGTCATTTGACATTTGGCAATAAAATAATCAGGACATGCAAAGCCCCATTTTCTCAAGGTGATGGAAACATTAAATATTAAGACTCACATAGGGCTTGCTTATATATACATTCAATAAATTCTAAATGTTTCCTGTTCATTTAATAGGTGAATAAATCAGAATTTGATTAGAAAATTACGTTGGCCAAAAACATGCCCAGTATTATTCTTGTTGTCATAAAAATTAACTGTGCATTCAAGATAATCATTTGGCTGGCAAATATAAAATACGTAAGATATTCAGAGCTCTTTACAATATAAATTGCAATGTCTAATATGAAGAGCGGAGAAAATATGACATTTTTTTTTTTACCAGAATTTGGCTTCCACATAAGGGCTGAATTAATTGAGTCACCTCCAAGTTCGAGGAGTGAGAACGTGAAATCATGGAATGACCTCCCAACTTAAAACCAGAAGCAATTTTAAATTAATGTCTGCGAGTAATTTGGCAAGACTTTCTGAGCACTAGTTTGGTCTAGTATAAAGTCACTGCTATAACACAGTTTTGAAAAGTTTTATATTTTGTCATCAGATTTGAGGGTAATAATGGATCAGTGATAAGCAGTGGCTACTGGCATATTCATTGTTCTGTAACCCAGGATAACATTAGAATTTCTATCCATGGAATAAGAACAGTTTTGTTCAGCTTTGTAGTAACAAAGCATAGTCATTGAGCAACCCTCCTCCTCAGAAATACCACTGTGACTTTTTCTGCTTTGGGATTTCTAGAGCTCTGAATATATCACTTTGTCTCCACCAAGATGTATCACTAGAGTAAGAAATTAAATACTCTAAACTTTACAGTTTCTCAAATAATATCCTTTTGTTTTCTCAGGTGCTAAAAGGCAATGTACAATAGTCAATGAGCTAGGCCAAGAATAGGGTCTAAAAAATGTATGTGTTCTATAGAAAACTAGTAGCAGGTGTTTAGAATTTGAGACAAAAGATGCCAAAACTTCTGCTCTGTGAAATCAAGGGTAAGTTCTCCAGTGTGAATAACATGGTGGTTTGCTGTTTTTCAGATTATTTATTTGAGAAATTGCTGTTACATTAAGATGCTTTGAACGGTCTGAGGAAGAGGGCATTGAAATTGATGTACTATATTTTAGCAGGAAAATACTGAAAATTTCAAACATTTTCCCCTCCTGGAAGTGACCTCAGTGCAACAGCCTTGAGTTGAGATCAATTTAGAAACATCCTAATTACATATTATTTATAAAAGTACAAACAAAACAACAGATCAGCCAGAAGTTTAAGTGATAGAACTGGGAAAGGGAAAGTCTTTAAGAATGCTCCTAGGAGCTAACTCAAATGTATGGATCAAAAAGATCCATTTGCTGTGCACATTTGCTGGGCTATACCCCTACACAAGTAATCAGAGCAAAGCATGGAGCACAACTGATACCAATCTCCAAGATGTACACAGACATACCCATATAGGGCAGAAGCACAAGGAACAAAAGATAACTTTGAGATAAATACTGAAAATTAAGCAATACTAACAAAGGGTCAACTCCTTGGAAGCCAGGCTTAAAATGAAATTGTATTCATCTGGCCATCTGAAATTCTGAGCAAAACCATGCGTACGTTCTCTCAGTACAGATCATAGAGGAGACTTACATTCTATGAGTTCCTGGATTAATATGGGCATTATGAATGGGATTCCATGCCACTCCCCTCCCCCATAAATTTATAGGTTGAAGTCCTAACCCCTAGCACTTCAGAAAGAGTGCTAGTATGTGTAACTCTGTGTGTAATTATGAGACTGTATTATTGTATATTTATTCTCCTTTATTAGTGATTTAAAAAACTATTTGATAAAACAATATGTACATTATTGTAATGTTTGGAGAATGACAGAAAAATGTAATAATTTCCTCTTAACAATATCTACATGAGGTGACTAGGAATGAAACTGTGTTGGAATTGGTAAATGACACCAGATGGTAACTTGAATTCACAGGAGTATATGAAGGGAACCACAAGATTAAATAAGAAATTTAATATGATAATCTCTATACAGTTAGAATTATTCCCTTTTCTTCTCAATGCTTTTTGAAATAAAACACACATATATATACAAACATAAGTGTGTATATATGTACATATATAATAATTATTAATGATGCTGTATGTAATATAAAGTAATGGTTATTAAACACATTGTCAGATTTTAAAAACTATGTAGTATAATGTGTATAAAAATATTAACACAGAAAGTGATGGAGTATATACAGTAACAATTTTCTATATAGAAATATAATTTTCATATTTTACTAAGAAGTCAGCATAAATCTGATTTGAGATTTTTGTATTGTAAGTCCAGAGCAACCACTAAGAAATGAAGAGAATTAAAATGTTACACTAAAATGTATCCAGTTAATATAAAAGAGGGTAATAGAGGACGAATGAAGAAAATGACATGAGATAAGATATATGTCAAAATAACAGATATAAAACTAACCATATGAATAAAAATAATGATTGTCAGTTAATCAAAACAAAAGGCAGAGATTACCAGATTGGTTACAAAATAAAATTCAACTATTTGCTGTCTGCAAAAGACACACTTTAGTTCCAATGACATATACATAGTGTCTTTAATTTAGTAAAGTAAAAAGATAAAGAAGGTATACAATGCAATCAACAACCATAAAAGAGCTATATTGGCTATATTAATATCAGAAGAAATATATTTTAATATAGAATATGTTACTATTGGGAAATATAAATATTTCATGTTGATAAATAGTAAAAATGTCAGGAGGATATACCAATTATAGACATGTTTGCAGTTAACAAGAGAGCTCAAAAATTCATGCAACAAAAAACTGACACAATTGAGGAGCCAAAGAGACAATTAATAAATAGGTGAAGATGCTGATACTCCATAATTTGGTTTGGATCTGTGTCCTCACCCAAATCTCACGTTCAGTTATAATCCTAAATGTTGGAGGAGGGGCCTGTTGGGTGGTGATTGGATCATGTGACAGATTCTAATGGTTTAAAACGATCCCCCTGGGTGCTTCCTGTATGGCTTGCAGAACTGTGAGCCAATTTAAACCTCTTTTGTTTATAAATTACCCAGTCTCAGGTATTTTTTTTTTACAGCAATGAGAGAACAAACTAAAACAGAAAATTAATACCAAAGAGTGGTGTATTGCTAAAAGATATCTAAATATGTGGAAGTCACTTTGGAACTTGATAATGAGCAAAGGATTGAAGAGTGTAGGGCACTCAGAAGTAGACAGGAAGATAAGGAAAACTTTGAAACTTCCTAGAGACTTGTCCAGTTGTTATGAACAAAGTGCTGGTAGTGATATGGACAATAAAGACCAGGCTATCGAGGTCTCTGGTAGAAATGAAGAACTTATTGGAAACTGGAGCAAAAGTCACTTATGTTCCTCAGCAAAGCAATTGGCTGCATTGTGCTCCTGCCCTAAGGATCTGTGGAACTTTGAACTTGAGAATGATGATTTAAGGTATCTGGAAGATGACATTTCTAAGCAGCAAAGTGTTTAAGACATGGCCTGGCTGCTTCTAATAGTCTATGTTCATATGTATGAACAAGTAAATGACCTGAAACTGAAACTTATATTTTTAAAGGGAAGTTAAGCATAAAAGCTTGAAAATTTTGTAGCATCCTGGCCATGTGGTCCAAAAGAAACACCATTTTGAGGGAAAAAAATTCAAGCAGGCTACAGAAATTTGCATAACTAAAAAGAAGGTAAATACTGATATCCAAGACAATGTTGGAGCGGGGGCAGGCTGTAAGGCATTTCATAGACCTCCACAGCAGCTGCTCTCATCACAGGCCCAGAGTATTTGGAGAAAAATATGGTTTTGTGGGCCAGGCCTAGGGCCTTGCTACCCTGCATAGCATTGGGACACTGATGCCTGCATCCCAGCCACACCAGCTCTATCCATAGCTAATAGGATGCAAAGAAAAGCTAAGGCTGCTTCTTCAGAGAATGCAAGCCATAAGCCTTGACAGCTTCCATATGCTGTTAAGCCTGCAGGTACACAAAGTGCAAGAGTTGAAACATGGGATCCTCTGCCTAAATTTCATAGGCTGTATGGAAAAGCCTGGATGTCAAGGCAGAAGCCTGCCACAGGAGTGGAGCCCTAATAACAAACCCTGGCTAGGGAACTGAAAAGGGGAAATGTGGAGTTGGAATCCCCACACAGAATTTCCACTGGAGCACTGCCTAATGGAGCTGTGGGAAGAGGGCCACCATCCTCCAGACCCCAAAATGGTAGATCCACCAACAGCTTGAACTGCGAGCCTAGAAAAGCCGCAAGTATTCAACATCAGCTGATAAAAGTAGCCACAGGGGCTGTTACCTTGCAAAGTCTCAGGGAAGAGTTGCCCAAAAACTTGGGAGCCCACCCATTACATCAATGTGCTCTGGATGTGACACGTGGAGTCAAGGGAAATTATTTGGTACCTTTAAGATGTAATGCCTGCCCTGCTGGGTTTCTGACTTGCATGGGGGCTGTAGACCCTTTCTTTTAATCAATTTCCCTCTTTCAGAATAATAGTATTTATCCAAACCTATATTTTCATTGTATCTTGGAAGTAACTAACTTGTTTTTTATTTTACAGACTCAGAGTGGGGGATGCTTGTCTCAGATGAGACTTTGGACTATGGACTTTTGAGTTAATGCTGGAATGAGTTAAGACTTTGGGGGACTGTTGAGAAGATGTGATTATATTTTGCTATGTGAGATGGATGTGAGAGTTGGGAAGGGTTGGAGTGAAATAATGTGATTTGTATCTATGTCCCTATTTAAATCTCATATCTAATTGTAATCTTCAGTGTTGGAGCTGGGGCCTGGTGGAAGGTATTCTCATGATATTAATTGAGTTCTCTCTATATATGATTGATTAAAAGTGGGTAACATCTCCATCCTCTCTTCCTCCTGCTTCAGTCATGAAAGATATGCCTGCTTCTCATTCACCTTCCACTATAATTAAAAGTTTCCTGAGGCTAACCCAGAGCTATCATGCTTTCTGTATGTCCTCTGGAACCATGATCCAATGAAATCTCTGTTCTTTATAAATTACCCAGTCCTAGGTATGTGTTTATAGAAGTGTGAGCACAGAAACATATACCTCACTTTTAATAATAGTTAGATGGAAAAACATTAACAAGAAAATAGACTTAAATAACACTAATAACCAACTAGATCTGACAGACATGCATAGAAAAATCACCAAACAGTAGCAGAATACTTATTTTTCTCAATCACAGGTGGAACATTCTCCAGGGTAAAATATAGGCTTGCCACAAAAGAATTCTGTTCTTTGATAAAAATTAAATTTAATTAGAAATTTAAATTAAGTTTTAAAATATTAACAGAAGGAAATTTGACAATTCACAATTATGTGAGTGTAAACAACACATATTTATTATTACTATTTTTAAACTTCTATGTTAGGTTCAAGAGTACAAGTTCAGGATTGTTAAATAGATAAATTACATGTCTCAGAGGCTTGATTTACAGATTATTTTGTCACCCAGGTAATAAGCATATTATCCAATAGGTAGTTTTCCTGTCATCACCCTTCTTGCACCCTCTTCTGGCAAATAGTTTTCAGTGACTGTTATTCCCTTTATTGTGTCCATACTGATATAGTTTGGCTCTGTGTCACCACCCAAATATAACCTTTAATTGTATTCTCCATAATCCCATGTGTCAAGGGTGGGACCAGGTGGAGGTAATTAAATCAACAGGTGTCATTTCTCCCATGCTGTTCTTGTGCTAATGACTGAGTCTCATGAGATCTGATGCTTTTATAAGTATCTGTCATTTTTCCTGCTTGCACCCATTTGCTCTTCTGCCACTCTTTAAAGAGGTGCTTTCTGTTGTAATTGTAAGTTTCCTGAGTCCTCTCAAGCTATGGAAAACTGTGAGTCAATTAAACCTCTTGTCTTTATAAATTACCCAGTCTCAGATATTTCTTCACAGCAGCATGAGAATGGACTAATATACATATGTACTCAGTATTTAGCTCCCACTTATAAGTGAGAACATGTGGTATTTGATTTTCTGTTCCCCTTTTATTCATGTAGAATAATGACCTCCAGCTCCTCCCATGTTGCTGTAAGGAAAATAATATCATCCTTTGTTATGATTGCATAGTATTTCATGATGTAGATATGCTACATTTTCTTTATCCAGTCTACCATTGATGAGCATTCAGGTTGATTCCATGTATTTGCTATCAGGAACAGTGCTGCAATAAACATATGCATGCATTTTTCTTTATAGTAGAATGATTTATGTTTCTTTGGGGAGATATCCAGTAATGGGAATGCTGGGTCAAATGGTAATTCTCTTTTAAGTTCTTTGAAATATCATCAAACTATTTTCCACAATGGCTAAACTAATTTACAGTCCTACCAGCAATCTATCAGTGTTCCCTCTTCTTTGAAACCTCACCAGCATCTGTTTTTTTTTTAAATTTTATATAATAGCCATTCTGACTGGTGTGATGTGGTATCTAACTGTTGTTTTAATTTGCATTTCTCTAATGATTAGTAATGTAAGCAATACATTATTAAATACTAGTGGGTCAAAGAGAAAATCAAAAGTGAAATCAGAAAATACTTTCAGATGAATGAACCCAATATTTTATCTACCCCAATTTATGGCTTGTATCTGAAGCAGTACTTAGGGGGATATTTATTAATCAACTAACTGTGTTAAGAAAGAACAAGAATATAAAATCAATAACCTAATTCTTCATCACAAAATACTAGATAAGAAGAATAAACAGAGCTTCAACTAAGCAAAAGAAATGCATAATAAAAATTAGGATAAAGTCAACCTAACTGAGAATAAGAAAAATTCAAAAATCAATGAAAATAAAAAATATATATAAAGCAAAAATACAAAAAGACAAATGTTAAGTCCAACCATATAAAAATTTGTAATGCCAAATTTTATCTAGTCTTACCCAAAAAAATTCAGTAGATTTAATTTAGTAAAAGTAGAAGTGAAAAGACTAGACACAACTACCAACATTACAGAAAGAAAAAGTACTATCAAAGAATACTATGAATAGCTATATACCAACAAGTTAGAATACTTAAAATGGCAAATTTTTAAGCATAAATTGGTAAAATTTATTGAAGAACTATAAAATCGAAATTGATACATAACATGTAAAGGTAACAAATGATATTTTTAAAATCCAACAAAGAAAAGCCAAGGCTAGAAGGCATCACTGATAAACTTTATCAAGTTGTAAATAATTAACATCTACCAACTAATTCAGTAAGGCCTGTATTAATGGAATACATGAACCAGCAAACATGTCACAAGTAAAGAAAACCATAGACCAATACTTTTTATTAATGTATATACAAAAATCTTCCACAAAACCCTTGTAAGCCCAATCTAGCCACACAAGGAAACAATTGTACATATGACAACTCTACTAAAAATATTCTGCATATTTAACAAAATCTTTATAAAAACATTCTCTGTTCTCTTGCAATAAAGACAAGTGGATGAAAACACATGAAAAGATGCTCAATATCATGAATCACTAGGGAAACACATTAAAATCACAATGCTATACGACTTCACACCTACATGAATAGCTATAAATTTCAGAAAAAGGCAGACATTGATTTTGTTTCCTAAAATTTTACTGAATTTATTGACCAAATCTAAGAGGTTTTTGGATGAGTCTTTAGGGTTTTTTAGGTATGAGATCATTTCATAAATAGTTCTACCAAACAGACACATACTCATAGGTTAATCACAGCACTGTTCATAATAGAAAAGACATAAAATCAACCTGGGCGCCCATCAATGGGAGATTAGATAGAGAAACTATGGTACATAAGCACCAAGTAATAAGAGTTGGCCCTAAAAAAAATGAAGTCATTTATTTGGCAGCAACATAGATGAAAATGAAACCCATTATCTTACATGAAACAACTTAGAAAAAGAAAGTCAAATATGCCATGTTCTCACTTGTAAGTGATAATTAAACAATGGGTCCACATGAACACAGAGTGTAGGATGATAGACATTGGAGACTCAGAAGAGTGGCAGAGTAGGGGAATATCAAATAGAAAGAAAAATTCTGACTGTCCAATCTAAATATGTAATTAAGCTTACCAGGTAATTGATTTAATTATTTTGTTTAGAGTGAATTTTCTTTTCTTTCAGAGTTGAATTACACTTAAACTTACAATTCACAATCTTTTATAATAATTAAAATTATATATATTGCTCCATAATGATGTAAACCAGGGTTATACTACTCAAATTAGCATTGTAATATTTTAGAGAATTATCTGGTGCTTCACCAAGAGAAATGTCTCATCCTTTTAAAACTAGTTTATCAGCATGTAAGAAACTAATTTTATATTTCTTAATATATAATAGATCTTTACACAGTCAACTTCCTTGCTTTGGACAAAAGACATAGTTTTTCAGTGAAATTACTCTCATACATTAAGAGCAGAACAGCTGTGCATAATTAATTTTGTTATATTAAATACTCTAAGATTTTATAACCAATTGTCAAACACCATTATCTGCTAACAAAATAATTTATCACTCTTTAATTTCTTAATTCATAACGAATAAATACCAACCTAATTAAACTCTCTTAAGATTACTAAATTTATTAGACAATTTGAGTTGATTCAATGACCAGGCCCCAATATTTATGTAAAAACTGTATTTTAAGGCTTTAAATAACCTGCTTTCCTTTGGAACAAAGGGCTTAGATATAGAATTTAGTGTTATTCATGTGAATACTTTACATATTTTCTTTTGAACTTTAACCTTGTTGAATTTTAAGAATAATAATTATTAATATATATATATCCTAATAGTAAATGTGCAATTCAATTTTTTTTTGGTCCATTATACCAAAGGGGGTGGGTGGATTGTTCATAATCTTAGCTGTTTTCTGTCAATAATTCACTAATTCACTAAGACTACAGTTTTCTGCCATATGTGAAAGGTGGCAGTTGAAAGGTAGCTACCTGTGCTGTTTCCTACCTCTCAGGCATTGTATTGTTACTTGACTGTAAGCTCATTGATAAAACGTAATGTCTATAATATGTTTTAGGGTAAAACTATTTTAAATGTTTAAGACTTCATTGACTTTTTAGTGACAAAAATTAAAGCATTTTTCTACAGTTGCTGTCTTCCCACTTCATTAATAATATACTGGATGGGGTCAATCACACATTTCTTTTTTTTTTATGCATTCCACGAAGACTTATCTACTTGTCAGAACAACTTGGGAGGTTTTTTATTAAAAATGGAGACACGTGGTAATTAGTAAAGTTTTCACAAAATTGAACTAATTTGTACACAAAATATTTGAAGAATTTTTGATGCAAGGTTGGCAAAATTGCAACAAGGTAAGAGGAAAGTGTACAAGAGAAGTAAAGTATGTTAATTGGTTCTCTGCCTCAATCTACACAACAATTGCATTATAGTATAAATTTCCTAACATCTAAAACTGGTGTTTTTGCTGATTGATTCTAAATATCTGACAAAAACTAATTTGTAGTTGAATCATGTTTTACTGCCTTGAGAGGTCACATTTTGAGAACCTTCCAACTGATATATCGGTTTAATTATGGCAGGTAATTGTTCCGCATATAAACATGTTACTCTAGATGAGGAGTTGCCAGCAATTGGACATTCCACAGTTCACTAAAACCATACCTTTATACTTTTTTTGTTACTTGGCAATCAATTTTATCAACTATTATTAATTTTAACCACATAGTGTGAAGACATTGTTATGCAATTAAATATTCTAAATTTTTTGACTTAATTTTTGTGGGTACGTAGTAGGTTTAGAAATTTATATGGTACGTAAAATATTTTGATGAAGGCATGCAGTGCCAATAATTGCATCAAAGTAACTTAAGTATCTGTCACCTCAGTGTTATACTTTCTTTGTGATATGAACAATTTAATTACCCTGCTTTAGTTATTTTAAAACTGTATGTCAGATTATTGTTTACTGTAGTCATCCTGTTGCTTTATCAATGGTAGATCTTATTCATTAGATTCAACTATACTTTTGTGCCTATTAATCATATCCACTTATCCACCTTTACTATCCTTCCCAGTTTCAGGTAACCATCATTCTACTCTTTAACTCCATGAATTCAATTGTATTAATTTTTAGCCCCCACAAATAAGAAAGAGCATATGATGTTTGTCTTTCTGTGTCTGGTTGATTTTAACTTAACATAATGAGCTCCAGTTCCATTTATGTTGTTGAAAATGACATGACCTAATTCTTACTTATGGTTATTCAACTTGAATTACCCATAAGTTGAATAACCGTAAGTAAGAATTAGGTCATGTCATTTTCTAATTCTTGAAAATGGTACATATGTGGTACCATTGTGCATATGTACCACATTTTCTTTAACAATTCATCTATTGATGGACACTTAGGTTGCTTCCAAATCTTGGCTATTGTGGATAGTGCTGCAATAAACATAGGAGTGCTGATATCTCTTTGATATACTAATTCCCTTTCTTTTGGGTATACACCTAGCAGTGGGGTGGTTGCTGGGTAATATTGTAGTTCTATTTTTAATTTTTTGAAGAAACTTCAAGTTGTTCTCCAAGTGGTTGTAGTGACTTACACTCCCACCAACAGTGTACAAAGCTTCTGTTTTCTCCACAGAAGAGAAATATCTTGATGTTAGTCCATTCCATAGAGCAGTTCATTGCCTGAGGTAAAAAAGAGCTTCTCATAGGAAACAAAGATCAAGCATATAACCATCTGTGTCAGCCACAGTCAGCTTTTATCCATTAATGCTACCTACTGGCATGGAGGATGAAGTGCACGATTCAGTAGAAAATCTACTGACAAAACTGCCCAGAACTGGGGAACAAGATAAGCTAAATGAGACCTCTGCTATCTCAGTACCACAGGAGTCAGTGAGCCTGCTCACATACTCAGTAGATAGCACTTATGACCAGCTTTTAAGAGCCATCATAAAAAGCTATCTATAACCAAGAAACACACAGTCTTTGCCACAGAAAGCACCCAGGACCAAAGCGTAAGGATACTACATAACATATGTTATAGTCACATTCTCAAGGTGAGGGTAATCACATCCAAATAAAAGTAAATTTAAAATACCAACAAGATAGCTAATCCAGATGAGAAGACACCAGACAAACAATTCTGGAAGTATAAGCAAACATATTTTTGCAATACCCCCAAAGGTATACTAGCTCTCTACAATGTATCCTAACTAGCTCTCTATAATGTATCCTAACTAGCTCTCTACAATATATCCTAACTGAAAAGAAAGTTCTGAAATGACAGTAAATAATTCAAAATATGGACTGTAAGGCAACTCAGTGAGATCAAAAATAAAGTGGAAAAGCAACACAAAAAATGGAAAAAATAAGTACCAATTCAGAATATAAAAGAAGAGAAAGATATTAAAAGAGAGAAAGAAAGAAAGAAAGAGAACTTCAGGATGTGAAAAAATTTACTGAAGAAATGTCAAAATATAGTTGAAAGCTTTAACAAAAGGGTAGAATAATCAGAGGAAAGAATTTAAGAGTGTGAAGACTGATCTTTTGAATTAATCTAGTCAGACAAAACTTAAAAAAAAACTTAAAATATAAACAAAGCTATTACAAATATGAGATTATGTAAAGTGACAAAAACTATAAATAATAGGCATTCCTTATGGAGAAGAACAAAAAGTAAAATGTTTAGAAACATATTTGAGGACATTTTTCAGAAAACTTTCCTGGTCTTGCCTGATTTGTGAGCATCCAAATACAAGAAGCTTGGAGATTACCTGAAGGGTTCTTTAGAACATGAACATCACAAAAACACATAGTTATCATGCTGTCCAAGCAAATGTAAAGGAAAAAATCTTCAGAGCAGTTGGAGAAATGTTAAATTACCTCTGAAGTAAATCCAATCAGACTAACAAAGGAAAACTCAGCAGAAACCTTACAAGCCCAAAGACATTGAGGTACTGTTTCCAGTCTTCTTAAAGAAAAATAACATTTCAGTGAAGAATTTTTGCTAAACTAAGCTTTATAAATGAAAGAGATATAAAGTCTTTCCCAGACAAGCAAACACTGATAGAATTTGTCAACACTAGACAGGTCCAAAAAGAAATGCTCAAAGGATTTCTAAACATGGAAATAAAAGATGATACTCATCATCATCAAAACATATGAATGTGTAAAACTTGCAGGTCTTAAAAGAAGTAATTTCACAATTTATATTGTAAAGCAACTTGATAATACTTAACATCATAACAGAAACAAAACCTCACAAATCAATACTAACCTTGAACACAAATGCACTAAATGCTTCACTTTAAAGATAGAGGCTGACAGAATGGATAAAAGAACAGAATTCCATTATATAATGCATAGAAGAAATATACCTAACTGGTAAAGACATTCACAGACTAAAAGGTTTGAAAAATATATTGTATGCAAAGTGAAACCTAATATGAGCAGGAGTAGCTATACTTATATCAGATAATACTGAGTTAAGACAACAGCAGTTAAAAAATGACAAAGGGAGTAATTATATAATGATAAAGGAATCACCTCAACAAGAAAATACAATTCTGAATATGTATGCAGTCAACACAGGAGCACCCAGATTCATAAAACAAATACTACTTGACCTAACAAAAGAGATAAGTAGTAATACAATAATAGTGGGAAACTTCAACACCCTTCTGATAGTACTAGACAGATCATGGAGTTTAAGAATCAATGTAGAAAGTCTGCACTTAAATTGAACCCTAGAAAAAATAAACCTAACAGTAATTTATAGAGCATTCTACTCTCTAATCACAGACTATACATTTTTCTCCTCTGTGCATTGAACATTTTCAATAATTGACCATATGGTAGTCCAGAAAGCAAGTTTCAATAACTTTTAAAAATTGAAATCATATCAAATATTTTCTCAGGCCACAGTGGAATAAACTATAAATCAATACCAATAGGAAGCCAAAAAAAAAAAAAAAACCCTACACAAATACATGCTAATTAAATAATCTGCTCCTGAATGATTATTGGGATGATTAAATTAAGGCAAACATTTTTTAAATTTTGAAACAGTGGAGAAAGGTTATACCTGAATCCATGGGACACAACAAATGCAGTGCTAAGAGGGAAGTTTATAGTATTAAATACCTACATCAAAAAGAAAAGATCTAAAATGAAAACCCTAATGTTGCATCTCAAGGAACTGAAAAAAACAAGAAAAAAAAAAACACCAAAAGCTAGCAAAAGAAAAGAAATAACAAAAATCAGAGCAAAACTAAATGAGATTGAGACCAGATAAACAATACAAAAAAATCAATTTAAAAATTTACATTTTCTGAAAAATAAAATGATAGATCAGTAGCTAGTTAATTAAGAAAACAAGGGAAATGATTCAAATACACACAACCAGAAATGAAAAGGTGTGACACAACTGATATAATTTAATACAAAAGATCATCAGAGACTATGAGCATCTTCACACAGAAGGACTAGAAACCTAGAGGAAATGTATGCATTCCTGGAAATATACAATCTCCTAAGTTTGAAACAGGAAAAAATAGAAAATCCCATAGCCCAGTAATGAGTTACTGAAACAGAATCAGTAAGAAAAAACAATTCAACCAAAAAAATATAGAGACAGATTCACAGCCAAATTTTATGAGACATACAAGGATACCAATCCTACTAAAACTCTTCCAAGAAATCCAAGAGGAGGAAATCCTTTCTAACTCATAAAGAACCAGCATCACCCTGATACCAAAGCCAGGCGAGGACACAACAAAAAACTAGCTTATAGACCAATACTTCTGATAAATGCAGATGCAAAACTCTTCAACAAAATACTAACAAACTGAATCCAACATCCCATCAAGAAGTATAATACATGATTATCGTGTGAAATTTATTATAGGCATGTAAGGATGGTTCACCATATGCAAATCAATAAATATGATTCACTACCTAAATAGAATGAAAATTTTAAAAATCATATTAATAGACATAGGAAAAGCATTTGATAAAATTTAGTTTCTCTTCATAATAAAAAAAAAACCTTAAACTAGGCATAGAAGAAACAAACTTCAAAGTATTCATCTTGACTTAATTAATTAAAAGTATTAATTAATCAAAGAGTATACTTTGATATTTCAGAGTAGTAAATGTCATATATGGCAAACTCACAGCCAAAATCATGCTAAACATAGAAAAATTAAAAGCATTCTGCCTGAGAACAGGAACAAGACAAGAATGGCCACGTTTATCACTGCTATTCAAAATATTATTGGAAGTCCTAAATAGAGCAGTGAGGCAAGAGAAAGAAATAAAGGCATCCAAATTGGAAAAGAGCAAGTCAAATTAATTCTGTTCCACAGATGATATAATCTTAAACCTAGGAAACTTTGAAGACTTATTCCAAGGAATCCTAATTTGATCCATGACTTCATTAAAGTTTCGGGATACAATATGAGTGTACGAAAATTGGTAGCATTTTTATAGATCAGCAATGTCCAGGCTGAGAGCAAAATGAAGAACATGATGCCACTTACAATAGCCACACAGAAAATAAACTACCTAGGAATATAGCTAGCCAAGGAGGCAAAAGATCTCTACAAGGGAAATGACAAACTTCTGAAGAAATAAATCATAGGCGTCACAAACCCATGTAAAAATAGCTTATGCTCATGAACTGGAAGAATCAATATTATTAAAATGACCATACTGCCCAAAGAAATCTATGGATTTAGTGCAATTCCAATCAAATTAATGGTGTCATTCTTCACAGATAAAAAGCGAGCCCAAATAGCCAAAGCAATCCTAAGCAGAAAGCGTAAAGCTGGGGACATCACAGTACCTGACTTGAAATTCTACTATAACTGTATAGTGATCAACAAAGCATGGTACTGGTATAAAAACAGATATATATATTAATGAATCAGCATAGAGAAAGTGAAATAAAGTCACATACCTACCACCAACTGATCATTGACAAAGCTGACCAAAATATACGCTGGAAAAAGAACACCCCATTCAGTCAATGGTGCTGAGAAAATTGCAGAGCCATATGCAGAAGACTAAACCTGGACTCCTATCTCCCACCTTATACAAAAATTAAGCCAAGATGAATTAAGGACTTAAATAGAAGACATAAAACTATAAAATTTTTAAAGAAAACAGAAAAATTTCTTCTGAACATTGGCTGAGGCAAAGAATTCATGATTAAGTCCTCAAAAGTAAATACAACAAAAACAAATAGGACTTGATTAAATTGTTTCTTCACAGCAAAACAGTAAACATACAGCCTACAGAACAGAAGAAAATATCTGCCAACAATTCATCTGACGAATGGCTAGTATCCAGAATCTACAAGCAACTCAGATATCTTGACAAGAATAAAACCCAATATCCTCAACAGAAGTGTACAAAAGATATAAACAGATATTTTTCAAAAGACGATACACAAACAGCCAAGAGCCATGTAAAAAATGTTCAATATCTCTATTTTTCAGAGAAATTCAAGTTAAAACCACAATGAAGTACCATCTTACACCAGTCAGAAAGACTATTATTAAAAAATTAAAAACCTACAGATGTTGGTGACAATGCAGAGAAAAGGGAACACGCATATTCTGCTGATGAGAATATAAGTTAACACAAGCTCTATGGAAAACAGTATAGAGATTTCTCAAAGAACTAAAAATAGAACTAACCTTTGAGCCAGGAATCCCACTGCTGAGTATCACCCAGAGAAAGAGAATTCATTTTATCAAAAGACACCTGCATTTGTATGTTTATTGTAGTGCTAGTCAAAAGAGCAAAGTTATGGGATCAACCTAAGTGTCCATCAATAGATGCTTGGCTAAAAAAATGTAACATAAGTATACCATGAAATACTAGTCATCCATAATAAAAAGAATTAAATCATTTCTTTTGCAGAAATGTGGATGAAACTAGAGTGTATTAACATGACTGCAGTAATCCAAATAGAAAGATTTTAACAGAAAGTAAAAAATGGCGTGTTTTGGTGGCTACACACAGACATACAGAGTATGCATTATGCCTATTATTTAATAGATATTGGGGACTCCAAAATGTGGGATTGTGGGTGTGAGGTATGGGATGAAGTATTACCTATTGAGTATGATGTCAAGGCGACGGGTACTAAAAGCCGAGATTCCTTCACTGTGCAAAATACCCATGTAACAAAACCTTGCTTATACCCCTAAGTCCATGAAAATTTAAAAAAGAATTGAAAGTAATACCTCAAGCAAATAGCATTCAAGATTACCAATACTACTCTTCATAACAACTTCGTGATATGTTATAGTAACACTCTGATTTATGTTAAGAGATACTAAATTTCCAATCACAAGAATGTTTCCAATACAATATTGCATATTCTTACTAGGAATAATTGACCATTAACTATCTACATAACCATTTTTTTCATTTAAAAAATTCTACTAGTTTTTATTGTTAATGAATATAAAGAAGATATATTGTTTATTTTGTCAGAGAGCATAAAATCAACTTTATATAAAGAGTGCTTCCAGAATATTTAATATTTAAATATGAACTCAGAAAAATATTTTGAGAGCTTCCAAAACACTCTTCAGGATTTTGCATAAGAAAAACGAAATGGAATACAAGCATGGTTTCCATTTACTCTCTTTCCGAATTCATGAATGCAGGAAAAGTGATAATAGAACAAAGCAAACATTAAATCTCAACTACAGTCAAAAGAAGAGTTTTAGTGTCTTTAATGTTACACAGTAACATTCTATTAAATATTTTAAAGTAAAGCAGTCCAGTTTTATCAGTTATTTAATTCTTTCAAAATCTGATCTAAAGACATTTAAAAATGTATTCTCTTTGCTATTTGTGCTGTTTTCTTTCAAATTAAAAAGTATCTAAGCACTTTGGGAGGTCAAGGCAGGTGGATCACCTGAGGTCAGGAGTTCAAGACCAGTCCAGCCAACAGGGTGAAACCCCGTCTCTACTAAAAATACAAAAATTAGTTGGGCATGGTGGTACACGTCTGTAATTCCAGTTATTTAGAAGGCTGAGGCAGGAGAATCACTTGAACCTGGGAGGTGAAGGATTCAGTGAGCCAAGATTGCACCACCGCACTCTAGTCTGGGAGACAGTGAGACCCCCATCTCAAAAAAAAAAAAAAAGTATCTGAGCACAAGCAGATCACTTACTTGACTCCATTTTAAGTTAAAATTTGCATTTCCTCAAAAATTTCAAAATTAATAGATTTCCAGGCACTATTCTGGGTAGATTATAATCTACATAATAAGTTAATGTTCTTACGAGTTTAAAGAGGTAAATTAAGAATTCTCAGCATACCACTGAAAAATGTGAGATTCTGATTTGAAGTTATCAATTTTATGCTTTGTATGTACACATGTGATCATAAATCATACAAATCATGATTGCCATTTATATGCTTCAGCATCCTTTCTGTTAAATAACGTTGTTATATCCAAATATATCACTTATTGCAAGTTTACAAAAGAAAACAGAAAATTTAATTGTCCTTAAGTGTGTGTGTGTGTGTGTGTGTGTTTGTGTGTGTGTAGAAACCTTGCATTCCCCAGGAGTAGATCAAATATATTTATTACACTGATAGTTGTATCCAAAATTAACTTTGGCTATTACAAATTTCATTGCCCATATATATTTAACAACATTAAAAATATCTGTTACACTCCATGATTATTCTTATAATTATATATATTAAGTAATTTAATTTCCTATGGTGTTGCAAAACAAGGAGTTTAATGAGAGCATGATTCTTGACTACAGGAAAAATATAAATAGGTAATGAAGACATTAAAACTCTATTTACATTTCCTGTGACTCTGCCATTTAATTGTGTTTGTGCTTTTTTTCAAACCTATGCTTTGAAATTAGTCAGAATGTTGCTTTACCTCAACTACATTTTTAAAATAGCATCTGAGATATTTATTTCATAACATTAAATTCTGATAATTCATGGAAATAAAACAATAAGCCAATTATTGACTGGCATATGGTTGAAGTACTTTCAAGGAACTAAGTACATAAAGAAAATTTTCATTTCACAAGAAGTACTCAATTGTTCTAATAACAAAATCATTTTCTCTGACATGAATTTGCCCATAAATAAGCATGTACCAAAAATCTGGTCACAAATATTTTCTAGAAATTTCTGAAAAATCTTTATTTCATTTAAGAAAGTAAGTTGCTGCTAGTTTGGTGGCTCATGCCTGTAATCCCAGTGCTTTGGGAGGCTGAGGTGGATCACCTGAGGTGGAGAGTTCAAGAGGAAAAACCCCTTCTCTTCTAAAAATACAAAATTAACCAAATGTGGTAGCTCATGCCTGTAATCCCAGCAACTCAGGCGGCTGAGATAGGAAAATCGCTTGAACCTGGGAGGCAGAGGCTGCAGTAAGCCAACAAGGCACCATCGTACTCCAGTCTGGGCAATAAGAGTGAAACTCTGGGGAAAAATATTCCATGCTCATATTTAGGGAGAATCAATATCGTGAAAATGGCCATACTGCCCAAAGTAATTTATAGATTCAATGCTATCTCCATCAAGCTACCATTGATCTTCACAGAACTGGAAAAAAACACTAAACTACATATGGAACCAAAAAAGAGCCCACAGAGCCAAGATAATCATAATCAAAACAAAACAAAAAAAACAACAACAAAAAAACGAAGCTGGAGACATCACGATACCTGACTTCAAACTATACTACAAGGCTACAGTAACCAAAACAGCATGTTACTGGTACCAAAACAGAGATATAGACAATTGGAACAGAACAGAGGCCTCAGAAGTAATGCCACACATCTACAACCATATGATCTTTGACAAATCTGACAAAAACAAGCAATGGGGAAAGGATTTCCTGTTTAATAAATAGTGTCAGGAAAATTGGATAGCCATATGCAGAAAGCTGAAAATGGACTCTTTCCTTACACTTTATACAAAAATTAGTTCCAGATGGATTAAAGATTTAAACATAAGACCCAACACCATAAAAACCCTAGACAAAAACCTAGGTAATACCACCTAGGACATAGGCATAGGCAAGGACTTCATGACTAAAACACCAAAAGCAATGTCAATAAAAGTCACATAGACAAATGGGATCTAATTAAACTTAAGAGCTTCTGCACAGCAAAAGAAACAATCATTAGAGTAAACCAGACACCAACAGAGTGGAAAAAATTTTTGCAAGGTACAAATCTGACAAAGGACTAATATCCAGAATCTACAAAGAACTGAAACAAATTTACAAGGAAAAAACAAACAACCCCATCAAAAGGTGAGCAAAGGATATGAACTGACACTTTTCAAAAGAAGACATTTATTCAGCCAACAAACATGAAAAAATGCTCATCATCACTGGTCATTAGAGAAATACAAATCAAAACCACATTGAGATACCATCTCACACCAGTTAGAATGGTGATCATTAAAAAATCTGGAGAGCAGATGCTGGAGAGAATGTGGAGAAATGGGAAAGATTTTACACTGTTGGTGGGAGTGTAAATTAATTGAACCATTGTGGAAGATAGTGTGGTGATTCCTGAGGGATCTAGAACAAGAAATACCATTTGACTCAAATCTCATTACTCGTTATATGCCCAAAGGATTATAAATTGTTCGATTATAAAGACACATGAACACCTATGCTCATTGCAGCACTGTTCACAATAGCAAAGACTTGGAACCAACCCAAATGCCCATCAAGGATAGACTGGATAAAGAAAATGTAGCATATATACACCATGGAATACTATGCAGCCATAAAAATGGATAAGTTGATGTCCTTTGCAGGGACATGGATGAAACTGGAAATCATCATTCTCAGCAAACTGACACAAGAACATAAAACCAAACACCACATGCTCTCTCACTCATAAGTGGGTGTTGAATAATGAGAATACATGGACACAGGGAGGAGAACATCACACACTGGGGCCTGTTGGGCTGTTGGGGGGCTAGGGGAGGGATAGCAGGGGGTGGGGGGATTGGGGAGGGATAACATTAGTAGAAATACCTAATGTAGGTGACGGGAGGATGGATGCAGTAAACCACCATGGCATGTATATACCTACGTAGCAATCCTGCATGATCTGCCCATGTACCCCAGAACTTAAAGTATAATTTAAAAAAAAAAGAAAAAAAAGTAAGTTGGGAAGTCAAACATTCATTTCTTGCATAAATATAATGACAGAAATTGCACTGGGTTTTATCTTACAATGATTTTGGTACTATGGCTGATATTCCAACAAAGGGCAATTTGAATAATTAAATAATAGAGAAAGTAATCAGTTTTGAGTAAGTTCTGAGTTCGAGGAACAATGAACAATCATCAAACTAAAACTAATTCTCAAAGTGAAAAGTGTAGCAACCTAGAAAGTATAGACTGACTCAGCTTTAATTCTGTCAAGACAGATAAATAGATTTGCAATATTCTTACACAGATATCATTGTATTATGCCCTAATTATTAGTTTTTTTAGAAAAACATTTTCTCTTACTCAAAAATAGTGATGTTTTGCTTTTTTAGACAAATGGAGATTCAATATGAAAGAGAGTAAAAATACACTGAATATTTTTACTTTCTAGGGTATGTAGCTAACACTTGTTTTCTTATATTATCTAGACAATAATAATTGAGTTGTTATCAACCTTCATTTTCCAATGAGGCAAATAAAATTTTCCAAGACATTTATTACAACATTAGCATTGATACAGATGAACAGTATATTTTAACTTCAACCTAATTTGCACGGCAGCTTCCACCAGTGATCATGATCTCACCCTCTTTTGTCCACGGCAGTGAGAAGGATTCCATAGTTGGTGGTTCTGTGTTCTATATTCTTGTATTTCAGGATTATTTTCAAAAGGATAGCTATTATTGAATTTCCATTAAACTGTATGCAAATCTAAACATCTCCATTCTCTAATTTCAGCTCTGTTTTGTTAGCCTTTAAATATTTTCTATAGTAACACAATATAATTAATACAGAGTATTAGTGATGTAAAAAATCAGAAAATAAAATTCTGCACGGTATTTAGGAGACTTTTTGGTCATCACAGAAGTTATCATAAATAGAAAATTATTCAACTGTATACATTTTACATTGTTCATTGAATGGTTAGGGGTTTAACATTCAGTACTAGTTAGCTGTATTATGATAGAAACCTGCATTAGAATATTATGTGCCATTGAAAAGATGAACCAGGTCCATATTTATTGTCATGAATTTCTGTCTATGTCATGTTATTGAATAAAAATGCAGGTCATGTTAATAAATGGTATGATAAAATATGTACACATTTAAAACAAATAAAATCATGGAATATTACTAAAGATAGTAGCCTTACATGATGAGATATGCTGTTTTTTATTTTTATCTTTATGCATACGTATAAACATATATGTAAAGTATGGAAAGAGAGACAGAAAGGATTTTCAGGGCATTCTCTTTTTTTTTTACATCTATTCATATACATACATCTATTTACATATGTAATATGGAGAGAGAGAGAGACAGAGTGAGGATTTTCAGGGCTTCATCTTTTTTTCACATCTATTTTATCTAAATAGTGATTCCTAACATTTTTTTTTCCACTGATCTCTTTGATGATCTAGTGAAAATGACATAGGTTTACTCATTGAGAATTTAAAAAAATATTGTACTGCCTAAGAAATTAGTCACAATTGTCAGCAACAATGACAGCTGATGTAAAAATAAATATGTCAGTCTATCTAATGGAGGGCTTTGATCATTACAGCATTGGAGTCATTAATGTGTTCATTTATTTATCCTGCAAAAATAACTGACTGTAGAATATGTGTCAGAAACTATTAGAATTAATAACGTAGAAGGAGACAAGGTGAAGTCTGTAACCTGATAAAATATTTTACTGGTAAGTAGAGAATACAAATAAATAAATGACAGCCTATTGTAATGTAGATTACTGGCAAGAGGTATCAATAAAAAATAAATGTGCTGATAAGAGATTGAGAAAAAATAAGAGATTGATAATGATGGAGGATTTTTTTTTTTGCAGAGCTGGTCATAAAAGGAATCGGTGGTTATGTGAAAATTGAATAGATCTACATAAAATAATAGGATGAATTGAAATATTTATATTCTGGTTACATTGAGATATATACCAATATGTAAATATTTCAATTCATCTTTTTGAGTTTTTTTGTTTTATTTCTAACTTCAATTTTTGTGGAAAAAAAAAAATCCCTCTTTTGTGCTTCCCTGAACATGGTATAAGCTAATTCTTTTCTGAAGATGGCAAATATTTTATTTTCTAAAATAAAATCTTACCCTACAGGAAAAAAAAGAATCTCTTTATTCCATGGAAACACATAATGTCTACAATGCTGAGTCACTATGTCCTGCTGACTTGTCTGTACATTTGTTTTGTTTTTGTTTTTGTTTTTGCCTTATGCAATGTACCATGGTACCTAGATAAGGAATAGGTGTTTTCATTGCTCATTTTTAATACTTAAAAATGTTACTCCTCATATATTTAAAGAACAACAGCAGCTCATTTGAAGTACCACAGTTTAGTAGTTGCTGTCTCATGTCTCAGTTACTACAGATTGATTAAAAATATTTGCTTCCTGGTCAGGTGCAGTGACTCACCTCTATAATTCTGTCACTTTGGGAGGCTGAGGTGTGAGGATGCCTGAGGACAGGAGTTCAAGGCCAGCCTGGGCAACATAGTGAGATGCTGTCTCTACAATAATAATAATAATGATAATAATAAGCAAGGAATGGTGGCATGTATCTGTAGTCCCAACTACTTGGGAGGCTGAGGCAGAAGGATCACTTGATCCCAGGAGTCTAAAGTTTTAGTGAACTATCATCATGCCACTGCACTCAAGCCTAGGTGATAATGTAAGACCTTGTCTCCAAATTTACTCCCAACTCACTGAATTTCTATCCATTAGTACTTTACAATCAATTTTGGTGAATTGAACAGGCACATATATAATTTAACCAACAGCTCCCTTGACCTCCTCATTTCCTGGTATTTTTGCATCATCCCATATCAACCATCTATTTCCTTGGTCATGATATACCACCTACAAAAGTCTCGATTGGAAAATTCCACTCTTTTGGCATTAATTCCTAATTTTACAACTTTATTCATGCAGATACACTTTAGCATGCATCAGAATTACTCAGAAGACTTGTGAAGACAGAGATTTTGGGGTGTTGCCACCAGGGTACTGATTCAGTTGGTCTAAGATGGAAGCTTAGAATTTGTTTCTCTAAAAGTCCCTAGATAATGCTAATACTGCTGGTCCATAGATTACATTTTGAGCCATTGCTCTATACATAAACAAGATCAATCACTTCAAATATACACAAAAATCCTTTTATGTTAGTGCTTTGAATAACCTGATTCCTACTTAATGTAATTATGTCTTCAGATAAACCACACAAAGTGATTGGTGAAACTGTACTGTTCAGTCTGAATTCAAATTTTTCTAATTGACTCACTCTCCCCTGTCCAAAATTTTGCTATTTTCCCTTTCTCAACTTCTTTTATGAATATACTAGATTGCTCTTTTAAAAATGAAATAATGACTCTCATAGCTTTGAACCCTAGGAGTAATATAGCTGCCAAGGAAAATTTCAATCACAAAAAAATGAATATAGAGATTTGAAAATTACAGAGCCTTTGAATAAAAAGATGAAAGTAGTATGGACCCCAAAACCATGAATATTTTTCTTACTGAATCCCACTTAGAATGTAATGTAAGATACTCTAATGAAAATCAAGTAATTTTCAAAATCTAGAATATTTTTTAAATGGAAAAAAAACAGGAAATCAAGAAATGGATTACTAGTGTAAAATTTGATTGTATTTGATTCTATGCAATAATTATTAATATTCAAGTAAATATTTTAAGAAATTTTAAATACATCAGTGATATCTCATCATTTTTAAAATCTGATGAGTATAAAGAATAAGCAAGGTTTTCACAATAAACATGATATGGAAAAAATCTAAATGTCCATTAATGGATGAATGAATTTAAAAAGTATATATATATACAATGGAATACTATTTAGCCATAAAAAGAAGAAAATTCTGCCATTTGTGACAAGATGAACCTCGAGGACGTTATGTTAAATGAAAGAAGCCAGATACAGAAAGACAAACACTGCATGATCTCACTCTTGTATGGAATCAAAAAAGTTGATCTCATAGAAATAGAATTGCCAAAGGCTGTGGTAGTTGGGATGGAAGGATTGAAGAAATATCAGTCAAAGGATACAAAATTTTAGTTAGATATAAAACATAAGTTCAAGAGATCTATTGTACTACATGGTGACTATAGTTAATAAAAATATATTGTACTGTCAGTAAATACTAAAAAAGGGAGAGAGAAAGTCAAAATCTTGGAATTCAAACTAAGTAGATCACAGCTTGTTTTTAATTAGCACAGGTATAGTACTTCAAATGTTTTAATTGTTATTACACTAAAATTATATATTTAGATCTCATTTATATGCTAACATGTAACTTAGATATACACCATATTTTGGGCCATTCAAATATCTTGAAATCATATAAAAGGTAGTTACTGGTATTAAGGAGGTAATTAAAATGGATGTTTATTTCAATGATTATTTCAAAATGCAAGTATAAGCATTTGCTTTGATGGCTAGAAGAATTTAGAGTGTAGAAATCAAAGTAGTTTATTTCTAATCCCCTTGCTCTGTTTTAATCTTATTTTTTAACTCATGAAATCATATATAATCAAGGGTGGTGATTTACATTTTTAAAAAGTGAATCAAAATCAGCAAACAATTATTGATAATTAACTGTGATTTATATAAAATATTGTGTGGTTTTGCAGTTAGTAACAAATACATTTATTCCTCTAACAATGACATTTATTGAAGTACAAATATCTGGCATATCAATACAAAAATGAGTGCTCTCCACATTACAGCTCACAGAAGAAAAGAAAACAAAATTCTGTATCTTCTAATTTTCTCTGTAAAGAGAAATATGGCAAATATATTTACTGAGTATGTAAATATATTGGCAAATACATTTACTCAAAGTATTTACCAACCCTATACCAAATACAGATTCATGTATTGTATGTTGAGGGTTTCATCAAACTCCAACTTTTTTGACATATTACAGATTTTTTCTTTCATATAATATGACATTAATATCACAGAAAAACAATCATAAGACAAAATAATTTTTCCAAAAATATGGTTTTTCTTTTTCTCTAAGATAATTTCTCATTACTTTTCATCTTATTTGCTGATCCTTCCAAGATAACTGACTTTTTTTACTTAACACAAAAAAGAAAGCAACTTTAAAATTATGGCCCTATATTTTTTTCCCTTTTGTTTAGCTACCAAACTGAATGCTTATAATGAAAAGTATAATTCAACTGTCTTAGAAAAATGCAGTAAATTGATGGGTAAAAAAAGAGTGTTATATAAAAATGTTAGATTGTTTCCATAAAATTCACTTTCGTTACAGACTTCTCACAAGTGTGAGGGTAACTTTTTAAATAAAATTTATTTTTTTATACATTCTCAGTATTTGCACATTTTTCCTGCTTCTCCAACATTCCACTAGTAGCATGCTCAGTTGTCCAAAAGTTACAAATTTGCGTTTTGTCACTTTGTAATCTTGATCATTTTTATAGGACATTTTCATTTATCAAAAAGCTAGTAATAATGAAAACTTCTTAAGATGTTATATAATGTAAAATCATGACTACCCCCCAAAAATCCTTCCAATTAGTTTATATACATCCTGATCTCAGAAATATTAACATGGGAAATATGGGTCAACAATTAAAGTATGGTGTACTTAGAATTTATTTTCAAAATATTAATCTTTAATTGGCAATAAGTTACATAGCAAAATATGGATATTTAACAAATTTAAACAAAATGCTGATAATTTGAAGACCATGAAGGAAAGCCTGTTATTAAATAAATTTAAGGAGATTAGTCAAAAAACATCATTTATCTAGAGCTTTTGTGATCTTTAAGAAAGTCATGTTAGTAAGACTTTTAGGAGATTTCTATTTGAAAATATCAATCTTTTAACTCTTGTAAACTGTATAAAAGTAGAAATTCCAAATAGCTTGAAGACCATTTGCTAGACCACTGGTGAACTTCAGTGCATGCTATATAATCCTTTGAATATATACCCAGTAATGGGATTGCTGGGTCAAATGGAATTTCTATTTCTAGGTCCTTGAGGAATCACCACACTGTCTTCCACAATGGTTGAACTAATTTACACTCCCACCAACAGTGTAAAAGTGTTCCTATTTCTCCACACCTTCTCCAGCATCTGTTCTCTCCAGATTTTTTAATGATCGCCATTTTAACTGGCATGAGATGGTATCTCAATGTGGTTTTGATTTGCATTTCTCTAATGACCAGCGATGAGCATTTTTTTCATACATTTGTTGGCCTCATACATATCTTCTTTTGAAAAGTGTCTGCTCATGACCTTCACCCACTTTTGAATGGCTTTGTTTTCTTTTTTCTTGTAAATCTGTTTTAGCTCTTTGTAGATTCTGGATATTCGCCCTTTGTCAGATGGGTAGATTGCGAGAAATTTTTCCCATTCTGTTGGTTGCTGGCTCCCTCTAATGATTGTTTCTTTTGCTGTACAGAAGCTCTGGAGTTTAGTTAGATCCCATTTGTCTATTTCGGCTTTTGTTGCCAGTGCTTTTGGTGTTTTAGTCATGTAGTCCTTGCCTATGCCTATATCCTGAATGGTTTTGGCCAGGCTTTCCTCTAGGGTTTTTATGGTGTTAGGTCTTATGTTTAAGTCTTTAATCCATCTGGAGTTAATTTTAATGTAAGATGTCAGGAAGGGGTCCAGTTTCTGCTTTCTTCACACTGCTAGCCAATTTTCCCAACACCATTTATTAAACAGGGAATCCTTTCCCCATTCCTTGTTTTTGTCAGGTTTGTCAAAGATCAGATGGTTGTAGATGTGTGGCATTGCCTCCGAAGCCTCTGTTCTGTTTCATTGGTCTATATCTCTGTTTTGGTACCAGTACCGTGCTGTTTTGATTACTGTAGACTTGTAGTATAGTTTGAGGTCAGGTCGTGTGATGCCTCCAATTTTGTAATTTTTGCTTAGGATTGTCTTGGCTATGCAGGCTCTCTTTCGGTTCCATATGAAGTTTAAGGTGGTTTTTTCCAGTTCTGTGAAGAGAGTCATAGGTAACTTGATGGGGATAGCGTTGAATCTATAAATTACTTTGAGCAGTATGGCCATTTTCACAATATTGGTTCTTCCTAACTATGAGCATGGAATGTTTTTCCATCTGTTTGTGTCCTCTCTTATTTCCTTGAGCAGTGGTTTGTAGTTCTCCTTGAAGAGGACCTTCACATCCTTTGTTAGTTGTATTCCTAGATATTTTATTCTCTTTGTAGCAATTGTGAATGGGAGCTCTCTATTGATTTGTCTCTCTGTTAGTCTGTTATTGGTGTATAGGAATGCTTGTGATTTCTTCACGTTGATTTTGTATCCTGAGACTTTGCTGAAGTTGCTTATCAGCTTTCCCCTTTCCTAATTGAGTATCTTTTTTCTTTTTCTTGTCTGATTGCTCGGGATAGAACTTCCAATACTACCTTGAATAGGAGTGGTGAGAGAGGGCATCCCTGTCTAGTGCCAGATTTGAAAGGGAATGCTTTCGGTTTTTGCCCATTCAGTATCGTATTGGCTGTGTGTTTGGTCTTTATCTCCTTCAGTTCTGCTCTGATCTTACTTATTTCTTGTCTTCTGCTAGCTTTTGAGATTTTTTGATCTTGCTCCTCTACCTCTTTCAATTTTGATGATAGGGTGTCGATTTTAGATCTTTCCTTGCTTTTCATTTGGGCATTTATTGCTATAAATTTTCCTCTAGACTCTGCTTTAAATGTGTCCCATAGATTCTGGGACATTGTGTCTTCATTCTCGTTGATTTTGAAGAACATCTTTATTTCTGCCTTCATTTCATTGTTTGTCCAGTCAACATTCAAGAACCAGTTGTTCAGTTTCCATGAAGTTTTGTGGTTCTGATTTAGTTTCTTAATCCTGAGTTCAAATTTGATTGCACTGTTGTCTGAGAGACTGTTTGTTATGATTTCTGTTCTTTTGCATTTGCTGAGGAGTGAGTTACTTCCAATTATGTGGTCAGTTTTAGAGTAGGTGCGATGTAGTGCTGAGAAGAATGTATATTCTATGGATTTGGGGTGGAGAGTTCTGTAGATGTCTGCTAGGTTTGCTTGGTCCAGATCTGAGTTCAAGTCCTGGATATCCTTGTTAATTTTCTGTCTCATTGATCTGTCTAATATTGACAATGGAGTGTTAAAAGTTTCCCACTATTATTGTGTGGGAGTCTAAGTCTCTTTGTAGGTCATTAAGAACTTGCTTTATGTATCTGGGTGCTCCTGTATTGGTTGTGAATATATTTAGCAGCATTAGCTCTTCTTGTTGCATTGATCCTTTTACCATTATGTAATTCTCTTCTTTGTCTCTTTTGATCTTTGTTGGCTGAAAGTCTATTTTATCAGAGACAAGGATTGCAACTCCTGCTTTTTCTTGCTCTCCATTTGCTTGGTAAATCTTCCTCCATCCCTTTATTTTGAGCCTATGTGTGTCCTTGCACGTTTCCTGGATACAGAACACCAATGGGTTTCGACTTTTTATCCAATTTGCCAGTCTGTGTCTTTTGATTGGCACATTTAGCCCATTTACATTTAAGGTTAGTATTGTTATGTTTGAATTTGATCCTGCCATTTTGATGCTAGCTGGTTGTTTTGCCCGTTAGTTGATGCAGTTTCTTCATTGTGTTGATGTTCTTCACCATTTGGTACATTTTTGGAGTGGCTGATACTGGTTGTTCCTTTCTACATTTAGTGCTTCTTTCAGGAGCTATTGTAAGGCAGGCCTGGTGGTGACAAAATCTCTGTGCAATTGCTTGTCCGTAAAGGAGTTTATTTCTTCTTCGCTTATGAAGCTTAGTTTGGCTGGATATGAGATTCTAGGCTGAAAGTTCTTTTCTTTAAGGATGTTGAATATTGGCCCCCACTCTCCTCTGGCTTGCAGAGTTTCTTCCAAGAGATCTGCTGTGAGTCTGATGGGCTTCCCATTGTGGGTAACCCGACCTTTCTCTCTGGTGAATCTGACAATTATGTGCCTTGGGGTTGCTCTTCTTGAGAACGATCTTTGTGGTGTTCTCTGTATTTCCTGGACTTGAATGTCGGCCTGCCTTGCTAGGTTGGGGAAATTCTCCTGGATAATATCCTGAAGAGTGTTTTCCAGCTTGGATTTATCCTCCCCATCATATTCAGGTACACCTACCAAACATAGATTCGATCTTTTCACATAATCCCATATTTCTTGGAGACTTTGTTCATTTCTTTTCACTCTTTTTCTCCTAATCTTGCCTTCTCATTTTATTTTATTGAGTTGGACTTCAATCTCTGATATCCTTTGTTCTGCTTGGTCAATTCAGCTGTTGAAATTTGTATATGCTTCACGAAGCTCTCGTGTTTTTCAGCTCCATCAAGTCATTTATATTCTTCTCTAAGTCGTTTATTCTTGTTAGCATTTGATCAAACCTTTTTTCAAGGTTCATAGTTTCTTTACATTGAGTTAGAACATGTTCTTTTAGCTCAGAGAAGTTTCTTATTACCCACCTTCTGAAGCCTGTTTCTGCCAATTCATCAGACTCATTCTCCATCCAGCTTTTTCCCTTGCTGATGAGAAGTTGTGATCCTTTGGAGGAGGAGAGGCCTTCTGGTTTTGGGTGTTTTCATCCTTTTTGCACTAGTTTCGTCCCATCTTTGTGGATTTATCTAATGTTGTCCTTGTAGTTGGTGACGTTTGGGTGGGGTCTCTGTGTGGATGTCCTTTTTATTGATGTTGAAGTTATCTCTTTCTGTTTTTTCAGTTTTCCTTCTAACAGTCAGGCCCCTCTGCTGTAGGACTGTTGGGGTCCACTCCAGGCCCTGCTTGCCTGCAGGGGTCACCTACGGTGGTTGCAGAACAGTAAGGATTGCTGCCAGTTTCTTCTTCTGTTATCTTTGTCCCAGAGGATACCTGATAGAAATCAGCCTGAGCTCCCCTTTATGAGGTGTTTCTTTGGATATATGTGGATTGGGGAGCTGCTTGAGGAGACAGTCTGTCCCTTATAGAGTTCAAGTGCTGTGTTGGGAGCTACATTGTTCCATTCAGAGCTTCTGGGCAGGTACGTTTAAGTCTGCTGCAGCAGAACACATAACCACCTTTTTTCCCCAGGTACTCTGTCCTGGGAAGGTGGGGCTTTATTTATAAGTTCCTGATATGCTACTGCCCTTTTTCAGAGATGCCCTGCCCAGCAGGGAGGTAGCCTTGTCACAGTCTGCCAGCAGAGGTGTTGCTGAGCTGTCATGGGCTCTGCCCAGCTGCTGTGTGAACTTCCCGGTGGTTTTGTTTACAGAGGTACAGTTAGAATGGCCTCAGTAATGGCAGACTGCCTTGGTAATGGCAGATTGCCTCAGTAATGGTGGACTGCCTTGCTAATGGCAGACTGCCTTGGTAGTGGTGGACTGTCTCAGTACTGGCGAACACCATTCCCACTACAGAGCTGGACCATCCTGGGTCCAGCTGTGCTTGCTGTGAAATTCTCAATCCAGGGCACTTCAGATTGCTGGTCTTTGTTGGGATAGGACCCGCCGAGCCAGATCACCTAGCTTCCTGTTTTAGCCCCCTTTTTTTTCAGTTGAATGGGTAGCTCTGTTTCCCAGGCATTCCAGGCACCAGTTGAAATGGCCACCCACATTTGTGGGAGTTTTTGTGCAGCAACCCACTGCGCAGGCTAAAACAGCCATGCTGAAAACTCGTGGTGCTTTTCAGCCCGGGAATCTCCTGGTCTGTGGGCAGTAAAAACTCGTTTGGAAATGTGGTGATCACTCACCCTCTGCATTGTTCTCACTGGGAACTGCACTCCAGAGCTGTTCCTATTCAGCCATCTGGGATCCTTTCTGGGCAATTTGTTTCTTAACATTCATCTATGCACTCGGCTACTTTTTGTTTTCATATATAATGCAAATTTTCTACATCTCTAAAAAAAACTTCACTGTGTTCCTTATGTGATAATTTGTATAAGGTCAAATTTTCATGAGCCAGGTGCTGAGTAACCTGGTGAGCATCTGTACATCATTGATCATTACCATAACTAAATAGAACAGGAAAGGAGAAAGATAGGTAAGATTAGGTTTTTATCTGGTGGCTAGGAGAGAAAAGATTACCAAGAATAAAGAAGTGGAGATGGGGAAGAAAACCAAAATAAGAAAAAAACAGCAATTGGAGGACAGAAGTTAGCTCTTACTTGATAATAAGAATGAATATGCTAGCCCTGATCACACTTGCTTCTTTCTCTTTCTCTCTCCGTTTTCTTCCATCCCTTCTTCCTTGGTGGTTTTGTTACTAAACTCTCTCAGATTCTCAGGATCATAAACATGCAGAGGACATCTAGGTAATAGGAGTTATTTGTAAAGATACATTAAAAAATTAGGAAGATAGGTAAGCACACATACACAATCACACAGACACACAATCACAGAAAAAGATCCAGAAGTTAGACAAAACAACCAGGCCTCAGGATAATAACCCTTTGCTCACCAAGTCAGACCTCAAGGAGAACTGGAACACTCTTCATCTGCCACATGGTCGTGTCTCATTATTTCACCGTCTTCATCCACAGGCTTCCAGTGTTTCTCTCTGTCTTGGCTTCTACTTTTCTTGACACTGCAGATTCTCCTGACTCTCTCTTCACCTCATATCTTTTTCTCACTGTAGACTGCTGCTGACCCATAGCTTGTCTTTCTTCTGTGTCTATCACAGTTTTTGCCAAGCCATCCAAGAAAGTTCTGTGTATAAATTCTTTTTTTTTGAGATGGAGTCTTGCTCTTTCAACAGGCTGGAGTGCAGTGATGCAATCTCGGCTCACTGCAACCTCCGTCTCCTGGGTTCAAGCGATTCCCCTGCCTCAGTCTCCTGAGTAGCTGGGACTACCGGCATGTGCCACCACACCCGGCTAATTTTTGTATTTTAGTAGAGACCAGGTTTCACCATGGCCATAATGGTCTTGGTCTCCTGACCTCATGATCTGCCTGCCTCAGACTCCCAAAGTGCTGGGATTATAGGCATGAGCCACCATGCCTGGCTAAATTCTTTCACTCAAAGTATATTTAGTTTGGATGAGATGTTTCTCCCACATATATTCTGGACACCCATTTTTGTCCTGTATTGAAGACCTTTCAAAGCTCTGGCCACTTCACAAGAAATGCCTTTCATTGTCCCTCTGTTATAGGAAGTTAGGCATGAGCAGGGCAGGAGAGGGCTCTCTCCCCTCTACCAAGAATGTTGACTGGTAGTTTGGCAATTATCACCTTGCGTCTATAAAAGTGATAAATTGGCAAGCAGTGCCAGGGAGAGGCCATATCCTGATGGCCTACACCTGTTGCACTAAAGTGTTGATTGAATGCAGATGTGAGAAAAAGCAACTTCCTGGGCATGCGCATTACTAGACAAAATGGTGGAGTATGATCTTCTGGTGGCAATCCATCAGAAAAGGGAAGAAAGCCTCAGATGGCTATGCATACAATGTCCTAAACACACTACGAGTGTTCACTTCCCAACAGTAAGGAGGGCACTGTGCATTTGGGCAGCCCACCCTAAGGGAAGAATCATAGGAAAGGGAAGGGATGGAAGACATCAGAAGTGGGCCAGTCTTTAAAGTCCTAGGGTCAAGGTTAAATGCCGCACCTGTCCTTCAAGTTGCCTTCTTGGGTCTCTTCCAGGTGTACTTTCTTTTCTTTCCTATTCTAAAATCTTTTTAAATAAACTTCCACTCCTGCTCTGAACCTTGCCTTGGTCTGTTTTTCTGCCTTATTCCCCTCAGTGGAATTCTTTCTTCTGAGGAGGCAAGAATTGAGGTTGCTGCAAACTCATACAGATTTGCCACCAGTAACTCAGATACATTCCACTGGTAATACCCCAGCCCACCCCAACATAAATGTGGATCCAACAGTCATTTTGTACATAATCCCACTCTTCTATCAGCCCCACTTGTCCCAAGATAAGCCAACCAGAATTCTTTCTGGCAATCTGAAATTTAACAAAGAGAATGAGTCAGTCTCTTCAGGTGGCTAAGCCTTTAGCTTGTGTGACTTGGTTGTCCCTGCTCCCGGTAGAGTCTTGTTTTGCTGCAACCCACACAACTCAGCTCTTTTGTTAGTTTCCAGTAAAATATCTATCATCTCCAGGATCTTATAATTGTAATAGTCTTTGCTATAAATGGAATGGAGGGGAGAGAGTTCATTCAGTCCCTCCCCTTTTTCTCTCCTTCCCAGTTCTGTCTCTCTCCTGGGCCACACTAATTCTCTTCCTTGTTTTGTGCATAGCAATTTATAGCAATCATCTTTTCAGACCTGAGCATGCCCTGAGGGCTCACCCACTAAGCCAATCAGCTAATCAAAGAGCTTATTGAAGCATTACTTTCAAGAGTAGATATTCCTAGGGGAATTCTGGTCAATATACTTGTCTTCTCTGGACAGGTCTGTACTTAAAAGCTGTGACTAGTTTTACAACAGTACTTGGTCTGGAGAGCGAATAAGACAGTTTTTTTAAAAAAGAAAAGGAGAAGCAGAGAGAAGAGTCAGAAAGAACATTTCTTCGGGAGACAATGACTCCGGTTCCCAGTCCCTGTCCTCCCAAAAGTCAGGCTGCATTCCTTCTCTTATGTTCTATGAGACAATCCATTACCTAATCATTCCCTTTTTAACTTGGATTATCTAGGCTATCTACTTGTTACACCAAAGCTATAACTAATCATATATTTTCCCTATCAAAAAAATATTACTTGGCCAGGGTGGTGGCTCATGCCTATAATCCTAACACTTTGGGGGTTGAAGCAGAAGGACCACTTGAGGCCAGGAGTTCAAGTCCAGCCTGGGCAACATAGTAAGACACCATTTCTATAAAAAATAATAATCAAAAAATTAGCTAAGAGTAGTGGCATATGCCTGTAGTCCCAGCTACTTAGAAGGTTGAGGTGGGAGGATGGCTTGACCTCAGGAGTTTGAGGCTAAAGTGAGCTATGATCACACCTATGTACTCCAGTGTGGGAGACAGAGTAAGACCCAGTCTCTTAAAAAGAAAGTATTACTTTTTATTATAATACAATTGCCAGTTATCATCTTCTCTGTGCTTTCCACTTGAAAGCTTCTTAAGGGCAAGGACTGCATTTGTCTTGCTCACTATTTTATTCTCAGTAATTAGCATGTTCTCCAGACACTTAATAAATATATTTTGAAAAACTGTAGAGTTATTGACTGCCAACTGTGTACCAAGCACTATTTTATGCACTGTGATTATAAAGATGAATGATATAATCCTTTACCTCCCATTGCTTAGAGCCTAGATTACTCCCAAATCTATCTTGTTCAAGTTTAATTTTTCCTTGTGTTAGTTAAAACTCTTTCATGGGACAGTGTTGGCTCACGTGACCAAACATTATAAGGGGCAGGGATAAAACTGGATTAGTGGACAGCTGGAACCAGGGTCACATGTGATCAGGACTCTTTCCGCTCTTATCTCTAACCACAGGTTGACTTCACCATCTCAGACTCATTTCCTCCTGAGTATGGAGCAAGGAACAGTAGCCGCCGGCAGTTTTCAAGCTTACATTATACCAGTTTTATCACTTTCCATGGTTCCAATTTGAAAAATCCAGGGAAATACTCCAATTGGCTCAGCTTATGTTAAGTGTTCTTCTTTGGGCCAATTACCATGGAGGGAAGGCACTAGGATTATTTTAATTTAGGTTTCCATTTCTGCATCAATCACCAACAGTGGTATCTGTAGGCAGATGGCAGCTTTCAATCTCAGCCACATGGATGGGGCATGGCCAGAACGGGAGTGGATACTCTACTGTGCAGATAAAATCATGTTGTGTGTCCACTCCATTCCATTATTCTCACATTCATAAACTCTTCCCCTGACTTTAAGTAAAAAACGTTTATAAAATGCCCATTGAGCCCAAAGCATTGTTCCAGGCTTGTAGATTAAGCTTTTAGATTTTGTATATCAAAATTAATTTTTAAAAGAAAAACAAACATTTTTTTTCTCAGTTGCTTTAATAATAACCTAATCTTTTTTGTGTTTCTTTTCCAGAGTTACAGTATAGTGAAACTTCAAGCACTAGTTTTTTTTGGAACATCCCAGTGCACGTGAATCAGGTGATTTTATCTTTTGTTCCTCTCCTCGCTATCCCTAATCTGTCAGGCAGTCCTAAATCTATACCATCAGGCTTGTTTGTTCTACTTCTCTATCCTTTTATCATGGTTCCATTAACTCACATCCAAGGATGTCAAGAGAATAAATAGCCCAATAAAACAAAAGAATATACTTCCAGATTTAAAAAGAAAGAAACATACAAGAAATACATAAATCATACTATATGACTATAGCCAAGAAGATTGCATGGAGGATCTTTGTGTTTCCAGTAGAAGAAAAGAAAAATGGAATTTCCATCTCTTGCATCAGAATTTGACAGCTCAAGTATTATTTATTGGGCACCAAGAAAGGAGGGATACGCATCAGAAATAATTTTGCCTGAAATAAGCACAATTCCCTGGAGGATGATGACACATTTTCTCTGGTGATCTTATAATTGGGGGTGATTTAAACATGATTCTAATATACATTTTGTCTAAGAAATTCTTCATCGTGAACATCTCCTCCTAATCTCCTAATAAAACATGGTTCCTTACGACATGGGTTTGCATAACAACTTCTTACCACTTCATGTCACACCTATATAATGGAGACTCATGTCTCAATGAACGCTTTCCAGATAAACAGAAGGCACTTGTCCAATAGTAATAAACACCTGCCATACAGGTTGCTAAGAGCTCAAATAAAGATAAATTTGTTGGCTTGACCCAAATGTTCTCTGGATCTCAAATTAATCGAATGTTATCTGACATTTGGCACTTTCTATATCTCAACCAAAAAGACCAGTCTTTGATCATGATCTCAACACTCTTTTTCAAGAAGTAATTGTTATTTTTCTTCCTAGTGTTCACATGCTGTTTTAGTAGGGTATGTCGTGATCACCAAATGTAGCACCCAAACTCAAACAGAACATAATTACCAGTCAAATTGAATGTTTGCTGCTTGGAATTAATGTTCATGTAAGGCTAAGTCTAATATCAAAGGAGAATTTATTTTTTTAGGTTCTCTACATGACTTGATTTAAAAATTATATTACTATTAAAAATATTTAGAAATTATGTTAATATTTTTAAATGCACTTTAAAGATCTCTTAATTTAGGCTCACCGTTTTATGATTGAGGAAACTTAGACACAAGAAAGCCCTTCTCCAAGGTTACAGAGAACTTAGTGACAGAGTGCTAACTTACACTAGAAGATAATTTTGTTTTACCTTAATTATGAAGAAAGTGAAACTATTTAACTTTAAAATATTTTCTATATATCTTAATATGTTTAGTTATGACAAACAAAGAATTTTTTTATGTCAGTGGAGGCCGGCTTGGCAAGCAGCCAGCAAGCTTATCTGCCAGCTTCCGTAGATTTAAAAGTTAGTAATTACCTTACCTTTCTAGGAAATAAAGATTCAGTACAGAAAACTCAGAGGGAAAGTCAATGCAGAGAGGAAAAGAAACCACTGAGAAGGTTACCAGCTGTGGATACAGAAAACAACTGCCCCAATCTCCCCCCTTAGATAAGAACAGACTTACACTATTAATATTATCATTACTATTACTAATGTTATTCAATTTAATCTAACCTCTGATATTCTCCCAGAGCAAGCTCTAAAACATGGTTTACAGCACTTAGGAAACTATTTTTTATTTCCTGAGCAAATTCTGCCTGCTGTTGTCTGGAAGCCTGGAATTTACAAACAGCAGCTTGCTGACATCTGAAACTGTAAAGAAAGTTTTTCCTCTTCATTCCCGCAGGTGTCTGAAACAGGTTAATGGGCTTACAGTATAACAGAAGAGACCACTGCAATTGTACTGCATCTGCCTCAAAACCAGGAGTCTAAAGGGCTTTAGGATCGCTGTGTGCTTCCTGCAAACCCTCCCGGGAGTGCAAGACTCCTTTGTTTACCATTTTGGCCAACTCATTATCTCTCTGCTTTGTAGCTCTGCCAACACCCTCCACAGGATTACCACACCCGATTTTCCCAAACATCTGCCCATTTCATTTACTCAGAAGTGACAGCTCTCTAGCTGACTATATCTGCCGTTCTGTTGTAGTCGAATGCTTTTAAATGACTTTTTAACAAACTTTCTCCTCTTAAAATAGTTTATTTAACCATGCACTTATTTCATATCACAGTGAAATGTAAACAAAAGGAAATGCACTAACTTTTCTATGTTCTGCAGGAAGCAGATTGCAGAAACCATAAGTCCAGTGACAATGAAAAACCATCAATTTCAGCCTCACGCACATGATGGATGAATTCCCCAGACATAATGTTAAGAAAGAAAAAGGGAGATGCAAAAGAGTAGGTATTGAGTAATGCCATATTTGTGAAATTCAAAAGCAGCAAACCTAATCTATGGAGATACAGGTCAGATACTGGTTGCCTTCAGCAGTGGTATCAACTGCAGGTGGGCATGAGCAGGCTGCTGGTGACACCAAAACTTCTCTCTTGATGTGAATACTGGCAAAATGAATTTATAGTTACATAAACATTCTCTTAGTTGTAGACTTTAGATTTGTGTACTTTACCATATATAAATGTATAAATAGTCATACTTTGATTTTATTTATATATGTATTTATTTATTTTTTGAGACAGAGTCTCGCTCTGTTGCCTAGGCTGGAGTGCAGTGGCACGATCTCCACTCACTGCAACCTCTGCCTCCCAGGTTCAAGCAATTCTTCTGGCTCAGTCTCCCAAGTAGCTGGGATTACAGGCACCCATCACCATGCCCAGCTAATTTTTGTATTTTTTAGTAGAGATGGGGTTTCACCATGTTGTCCAGACTGCTCTTAAACTCCTGACCTCGGGTGATCTGCCCACCTCGGCTTCCCAAAGTGCTAGGAATACAGGTGTGAGAAACTGTGCCTGGCCAACAGTCATGCTTTAATTTAAAAAATTATAAAAACATGTTATATCACTACTTAAAAGTATAATTATTATGTTTTTTAAGATCTAGTGTTGTGCTCTAGTCATTGATTCCTATAAGAAGCATTCCTTGGGGTTACCACTCCTATCATCACAAATTTCCTTCTAAGGGTTCACAAGTCTATGGTCTTAAACTTTGTTGATGGAGGGGCTCACTTCTCCCACCAGGGGAAAAGTCCTGGCAACTTGCTCTTCAGGAAAGGTAGCCTCCTCATACTTCTTCACTGGAGTCAGCTAGATTTTCCAATGTGACTATGATCTCCTGAAGTTTTCTCCTGGTTAGAATCATCTTCTAGATATCCAGGGTACCCACACATTTTTCACTCACAAGCATAATTTTTAAAAGCACTCTGAAATCATCTTTAAAATATTTTTAAAACATTTTCAACATAACAGCATCATAATGGCAAAGAATACTGTGATACTTTCCCACTCATCACAAAAATAATATAAAAATATAGGAGAGGGATCCCAATGATTATAGCAAGCTAACAGGCCCCTTATCTTCCTGGGTTTGTGTTCTTTATCAGTCCTTGTCTGTAGGTATAAATAATTTAAAATATAAAACATTTTTACTTAACAATTGATCATACATTTTTTTGAAAAATTAGTTGAATTGATAAAGTGGTATCTTCATTTTGTACAATACTCGAGGTTTTCAGTTTTTTAGAATTATAAAGAGTTAATCTTCAGGCATATAATAGTTTCAGCACTGAACATGGTTAAATTCCCAGGGACAGGATTACTGGATGGAAAGACTTGTACAGCTCATGGAAAGTATAGTCAAATTTGCCTTAGAAAATAATTGTACTGATTTCTAAGCCTTAGAAAATAATTGTACAATTTCTAAGCTGCTAGTAATATGTAATTGCGCCAATTTCACCAGTCTTGACAACATTGAATGGTACAACTTACTTAAAGAACAGATTTGTTGAGATACTGTTCATATATCACCCATATCCATTAGGAGCCACTCCCCATTTTCCTTTCCTCCCAGATCGTGGCAACCTCTATTTATTTTCCATCTCCATGAATCTGCCTATTCACAAAAATGAAATCATGCAATATGTGACCTTTTATGAATGGCTTCTTTCATTGAGCCTAATATATTTTAAGTTCATCCATGTTGTAGCATGAATTAATACTTCATTAATTTTCATGGCCAAATAATACTGCATTGTATGGAGATACATTTCGTTCATTGATTCATCAGTTGATGGACATTTGAGGTGCTTCCACTTTTGGCTATTATGTTCCATGAACATTTGTGTACAGTTTTTGTATGGAAATGTTTCAAATTCTTTTGGACATATAACCAGGAGTGGAATTTCTGAGTTATAGTAACTCAGGTAACTATAACTATTTCTGGGTTAACTATAACTCAGTAACTGCAACTATTTCTGGGTTAACTTCATGAGAAATTGCTAAACTGTTTTCCAAAACAGCTTCACTTTTTACATTACTACCAGCAATGTATGAGCGCTCCAAATTTGCCATATCCTTGTCAACATTTGTCTGTTCTTTTGGTTATAACAGTCCTCATACATGTGAAGTAGTATTTGAACTGATTATGGTTTAATTTACATCTCCCTAGTGATTCATGATGTTGAGCATTTTTCCATGTGCTTATTGGATATTTGTGTATCTTTCTTTGCAAAATGTCTATCTGAATTCTTGTCCATGTTTTAACCAAGTTATCTGTCTTCTTATTGCTAAGTTGTAAGAGTTCTTTACATGTTCTATAAAAAAGCCCTCTGTCAGGAACTTGATGTATGATTTGCAAGTATTTTCTCCCATTTCTGGCATTGTCTTCTCACTTACTTAATAATATTTTCTGAAGCACAAAAGTTTTAAATCTTGATGGAGTTGAATTTATTTATTTTCTTCTTTTTGTCAATTTTACTCTTGATGTCATATCTAAGAAACCATTTTCTACTCCTGGGTCACAAAGATTTATTGCCTATGTTTTCTTCTAATACTCTTATAATTTTAGCTGTTACACTTAGATCTACAAACCATTTTGAGTTAATTTTTGTGTGAGGTAGAGTCCAACTTTATTTTTTTCATGTAGCTATCCAGTACCATTTGTTGAAAAGACTATTCTTCATTGAATTGCTTTGGCACTCTTGTCAAAAACCAATTGCCGTAAGTATAGGATTTATTTCTGGATTCTCAATTTAATTCCATTGATCAATATTTCTATCCTTATACTATCTATCACATTGTCTTTATTACTGTATCTTTATAGTAAACTTTGAAATCAAAAAGTGTGTGTCCTCCAAATTGGTTCTTTTTCAAGAATGTTTTGGCTATTCTAGGTTCTTTGAATTTCCATGGGAATTTTACAAACAGCTTGTCAGTTCATGCCCCTAAAAAGGCAGCTTTAGGTTTTGATAGGCATTGTATTGCATCTGCAGGTTAATGTGAATTGTATTGTTGTCTTAATAATAATAAGTATTCCAATTCAGAAGCATGAATTGCCTTTCCATTTATTAAGGTCTTCTTTAACTTTTTCAATGATGTTTTCTGGTTTTCAGTGTACAAGTCTTGCATGTCTTTTGTTGAATTTATTTCTTGGCATTTTATTCTTTTTGATGCTTTCATAAATGTAATTGCTTTGTTAATTTCATTTGTAAATTGCTCATTTATAGTCTACATAAATACAATTGATATTTTTATGTTGCTCTTATAGCCTGTTACCTTGCTAAACTCATTTATTAGTTATTATAGTTTTTTTGTGGCTTTCTTTAGATTTATGTCCTCTGCAATTGAGATAGTTTTGCTTTTTCATTTCCAATCTGAATGTCTTTTGTTTCATTTTCTTGCCTACTGACGCTAACTAGTACCACTAGTACAATATCAAATAGAGCTGATGAGAGCAGATATTCTTATTCTTGATCTTAGGAATAAGTCATTCTGTCTTTCACCATTAGTTTTTATGTTAGCTATGGGTTATTATAGATGGCTTTTATTAGGTTGAGGTAATTTTCTTCTATTTTTAGTTCACTTTTTTTTCATGAAAAAGTGTTATGTGTTCTTAATGCTTTTCTATATTTATTGAGAGATTGTAAGGAATTTTTCCCCCTTCATTCTGTTTCTGTGTGTGTGTTTCTTTTTTTTTCAAGATGGAGTCTCACTCTGTCACCCAGTCTGGAGTGTAGTGGCGCGATCTCTGCTCACTGCAACCTCGGCCTCCCAGGTTCAAGCAATTCTTCTGCCTCAGCCTCCCAAGTATCTGGGACTACAGGGTGCACCACCATGCTTGGCTAATTTTTTTGTATTTTTTGAGGAGATGGGGTTTCACCATGTTGGCCAGGCTGGTCTCGAGCTTCTTACCCTAAGTGATCCACCCACCTTGGCCTCCCAAACTGCTGGGATTACAGGCCTGAGCCACCACACCTGGCCCCCTTCTTTCTGTTAATGTGGTCTATTACATTGGTTACCTGGGATAAAGCCTGTTTGGTCATGGTGTATGATCTGTTACTGTGTTTTGTTTTGTTTTGTTTTGTTGGTTGTTGTTGTTGTTTTTAGATACAAGGTCTCTTTCTGTCATCCAGGCTGGAGTGTAGTGACACAATCATAGCTCACTACAGCCTCTACTCCTAGGCTCAAGTGATCCTCCTGCTTCAGCCTCCCAGGTAGCTAGGACTATAGGCACACGCCACTGCATGTGGCTAATTTTTTATTTTTAGTAGAGACAAGGTCTTGCTATGAGGCCCAGGCTGGTCTCCAACTCCTGGACTTAAGCAATCTTCCTGCTTTCACTTACCAAAGTGCTAGATTACAGGCATAAGCCACCACATCCAGACTTTAATCTTTTTTTATATGTTATTAGATTTGGTTTGCTAGTATTTTGTTGAGAATGTTTGCATCTGTATTCATAAGAGACATTGATCTGTAGTTTTCTTTTCTTATGGTGTTTTTGTCTGATTTTGCTATTAGGATAATACTGGCCTCATAAAATGAGTTGGGAAGTATTTCCTCCTCTTCTATTTTTTTGGAAGAGTTTGTGAAGGATTAATGTTAATTACTTATAAATATTTGGTAGAACTCACCAGAATGTCATTTTTTTTACTCATTTAAGTGGTGTAGGGTATTAACACAATTATTTTAGCTTGTTTTTCTTTGATAACTAGCAAGGTTAAATATTTTCCCATATGTTTGCTTGCTAATTATCTTCACTGGTATGTATTGTTTATTCATGTCCTTTGCTCATTTTCATATTGGGGTCTCAGTGTTTTTCTTATCAATTTTAATGAGCTCTTTAGAATAGTAACCCTTAGACCATTATATTCTAATCTAGTAATTTTTCACTGTCCAGTAGTATTAATGTACTCTAGGCATACAGAGGACAAGTCATGTTTTAGAGACACCTCTGTTTATAATTTTCTCTGCCAGGCACAGTGGCTCACACCTGTAATCCTAGCACTTTGGGAGGCCAAGGCAGGTGGATCACTTGACATCAGGAGTTCAAGACCAGCCTGGTCAATATGATGAAACCTCATCTCTACTGAAAATACAAAACTAGCAGAATGTGGTGGTGCGCATCTGTAATCCCAGCTGGTTGGGAAGCTGAGGTGGGAGAATTGTTTGAACCTGGGATGAGAGGAGGGGTGGAGGTTGCAGTGAGCTGAGATTGTGCCACTGTACTCCAGCCTGGGGACAAAGCGAGACTGTCTCAAAAAAAAATTTTTTTTTCTCACAATTTTTATCCTGTTGGCATACAAAATTATTCTATATTTGGAGAGGGAAAAACAGGAGATCACAAATCTAACTAAAATAAGTTTATGTCTCTTGATGCCCAGATCAGTTTTTAAAATTTATTTTATTGAATATTTTATTGTTGTTGCTACATCAAGCTAGGTGTATACATCAGGTGTAATCAAATCCATGAGGTTTTACCCTTCCTGTGACTTCTTGCTGTGTGTTGCCATCAGTGAATTTGACTTACTGGACTTACTGTGTATCATGCCTGAACACTCAGTTCAACATCTAATTCAACTTTCTCTTTTTCATTTCAGGCGTATAACACATTAGGAATAAAAAATTTAACAAATATGTATATTCAAAAAAGAATTTTGTCCACTATGTTAATAAAGAGCCAATTGTGTAAGGAAACACTTAATGAGCCCACTCTAAGGTCAAGCATCTGTTTAAGAAGACCAGTTGGCATAAGCTGTTATTCCCCACAGTGCCTGTACCTCCCCCATTAAAAAATGTATCATTTGTGATTAGATCTGGAAAAGTCCTATTCCAAATATATTTTATGTGGGTTATTGTGTGTGTGTGTGTGTGTGTGTGTGTGTGTGTGTGAAGGTGAATGTGGGTATATGATTTGAAATCCGGGAAGAGTAAATAAAACACACAGAGGCACAATGGTGTATTTTTGCTAGCACAGATTAGGAATCAAATTACTCTTAAAGTCTGTCTCAAGAAAGTAATTTAAACTGGCTGGTAAATGAGAGTTTTGTTGGCTCTTTGCACTGTCACCAGAAACAAAAACTGCCATTGGATTAGGAGATTTTGATCTCCCACTCTGTTGTCACACTGGATGGGTATTGCACACAGTTATACAACTTCTTCCCATTCCAGAACTACAGAAATAATGTCTGTGCATACTATACGGAGGGTGGGGAGAAAAGTTTACTTTGTTTTCATCATTCTTAGGTTTTTCCCTTCTTCTATTTTAGTCTGTTTCTCCTGATCATAAATTGACACTGATTCTATGCTTTAAAAATCATCCCCACAAAATATGTTTCCATATGTATAACTTTAAAAAGTATAGCTATCACCAGAAGCTCGCTGAAGAGTATGTTGAATACAATTCTCTTTCTTCCCAAGTTGTCATTTTCATTTCGTTGTTTGAACTAGACAAGCCTGCAGGCGCTATCATTTATGTCTACATAATCCTAGTACAAGTCATCTAACCTTACTGGGTCTCTGTTTTCCCATTCTTTCCTTTTGAGGTTGTTAGGAGGGTCTGCCAAACTTTTGCTCTCATTAACCTTCAATTGTAAGGCTCCTTACTCACACTTAGATGAATATAACATTCCTATTCTCTTCAATCATGGCTGGATCCAGGTTGACAGAATTGCTGGAAGATTGAGGAGTGGGAAGAAGTTTAAAACTGTTTCTGTATCTTTTCTCATTGTTATCTCTTCCATGGATATTCCACCCATTATTATATCCTAAGTGTTGACATAAATGCTTAGATATTCGCTTCCTTTTTGTTGTTGTTATTGTTTGAGATGGGGTCTCACTCTTTTGCCCAGGCTGAGGTACAGTGGTGCAATCTCTGCTCATTGTAGCCTCGACCTCCTGATCTCAAGTGTCCTCCCACCTCAGCCTCCCAAGTAACTGGAACTAAAGATGGATGCCACTATGCCCAGCTAATTTTTGTATATTTTATACAGACAGGATTTTTCCACGTTGCCCAGGCTGGTCTCAAACTGCTGGACTCAACAGAGTCACCTGCCTTGGTCTCCCAAGGTGCTGGGATTACAAGTGTGAGCCACCCTGCCCAGCCTTCTGCTTCTTTTTGAAGCAAGATTTTAAGCTACTTCTTGAAAACTTTTCTCCAACCTTATCACTATTTATGTTTGGCCTATTGCTAATGGAAATATTTTATCCAAAGTCCAGGAAAAATGTACCCTTTACTCACCTTACTCACATAATAACTCAAATTATGAAAGCATCTACAGTCCTAAGTGTATCAACACTAGAAATAATTGCAACTAGGTCATCAGAACTTGATATAGATAATAAGCATTACTATTAGCAGGAGCCCAGAGAGCAGAAGTCAAGAGTTAGATTTTTGTATAAACTAAAGGCTTCTAAAAGCTTAACACAGTAAAGTGTTGATCAACTCTTTGCATCCAATGACATGGGGACGTTTTATTCATCTCGGGAGTGCATATTGATGCTGTGAAGGAAGAAATTCTCTCCCTATAGACAACTTTCTAATCACCACTAGCGATAAAGCTCCTGATAGGAGTCAGTGCTGTGCATTCACATTATCTCTACAACCGTAAGCCCTTCCCTTCTCAGCATATCATCAAGAGCAGGAAAATGAAAACCTGAAAACAACTTGGAGAAAACAGAAGCACCTCATTTCTCATTATGGAGTTTAATTAACTGAAAAGTTTTCCTTGAGTTTGGTACAAACTCATTTGGCAGCAAAACCTGAGTGGATACAAGGCTATTTAAAGGCTTTATTTATCCAACTTAGTATGAATATTCATTCCTTTTTCTGCAGAAGTAACAATGTGCTTAATTACAGGGCATAGACTTGTTGGCGATGTTATATAATATATATCAGTACATTACAGAAGGTATACGCATTCAAATAGCTTTCTGAAAGCCAATAATTCTGAATGCTAAAATATTTCTAGCCTTAAAGGTTTTTAATAAGAAAGGGTGAATTTATACTAGTTTTTCCTATTTAGGTTATATGGAATATTTCTACACACTTTTACTTTATATAGCTTTATACTTGGTTCATATTCCTGATCCTAGTTTCTTAATTTGTATCCTTACTGTATCTCATCTTAACCAGAGTACTAGGTAATTAATAATAGCTAAGATTTAAAAATGATAATATGTTTACATACATATATAAAAACATATATATTCATGTGTTTACAAACACACACAGAGCTGCTACAGCAAATACCTTGAATTTAGTAAACACAATTGATAATGGATACTTTCACTCAAGTCTCTGAACAACAAACTTTCTCAAAAACAAAGCTTTCATCAAGAGCCCAGGCTGCCAGCAGGTAGGAAAGTATACTACTGAAATATTGTCTGGTTTTAAAGAGGCTATCTTTAGGCAGAGAACTCATGGGTCATTTCAAATTGCTAAACATTTTAGAAAAGCCTAATATTCATACTGAAAATTAATTTATCAAGATATTGTTTAAAGAGCTTATCTGTGGCATCTATATCTATGCTGAGCACTGTAAGCATTTCTTGATTATGTTGCAGGAATATCTTAGGTTTCTATCACGGTTTTTCAAAGAGCTGCAGTACATCGTCTCTTTATTTGACTTTACATAATGGGATGATAATAGTCACATCGATAGTTGTTTTGAGAATTAAATAACACATTAAATGTCAAGCCCACTGCTTTCTATTTGGTATCACTATGCATTATTATTCCCGGTTTTCTGATGGGGCCCAGAAATTGTAGGTAGCTTGCCCAAGGTTACATGACTAGTAAATTGGAAGACTGACGCTTGATCTCATTCGGTGGTCAACAATTTTCGTTCAGTGTTCTTTACATACTATTTCACTATCTAAAACAAATGATGCTATCTTTTACCATTGCTTTTTGTATCTTTTACCATTGCTTTTTGTAAAAAGGAAATGACTCTGCTGTTTTTACTGATTATTCAGATAGTACATGCTTAGTGTAAGGACAATAGCACAGATCTAAAATTGAATCAATATAAAAAGTACACAAAAAAAATCTCTTAATCACCCAGAGAGAGCCATGTCTAAATAGGAATGTAAACTGTAGGACAATTTTCTAGCTGGGCATGGTGGCCTGCGCCTGTAGTTCCAACTACTTGGGAGGCTGAGGCAGGCGGATCACTTGAGCTCAGGAATTCAAGGCCAGCCTGCACAACATAGTGAGTCCCTACCTCTAAGCAAATAAATAAGGCACTTTTCTATGCATAAACACATGTAAGTACAATATAACAATTTGAATATAATAACACATGTTTTATAATGTGGTTCTTTCATATAATAATATATTGTTGACACCTTTCCCTATCAATACATATATATTTTATTTATGCATTTCAAAGTATTTACTAAGATGCACAAAATCATGCCTTTCTAAAATGCTACTTCATTTATTCTTAAGATCCGCACCTAGTAGAAAAGTCAAACTGTCCAGTTCGTGGTCAACGCAATCACTCCATTGTTTTCTTGGTTACTCTGGTTTGACCTAATCTCATCACTTCAGGATTTTTTTTTCCTCTCTCTTCTCCATCCCTTCAGCCGGGATGATTTTTCAATAATCAGACGTGAGGTAAAAATCATCTGGACAGCAGAGAGGCTAAAGTTGCATCTGTCCTTTGGACAATGTCCTCTATACTTGCTACATCTGTGAAGAGGCTGGAATCATTCCTTGACATCTGCCTGTCAGGTTCCTCATTCTTCATCCTCCTTATTCCAAATAGAAGGCCTCTCACATTCTATCCATCAGTCTGTCTGTGCCTTCTCAGCCCACACTAAACTGAAGTTGCTCTTGGGACCGTTTGCTGGCACAATTAAAACAGTCATTGCTATTCTACTGTTAGGGGTAACATGTGGTAGTATGCAGAATAATGACTCCCAAAGACGTTCAAATTCTCATCCCCAGAATCTGTGAATGTACTATCTTACATGATGAAAGGGACTTTGCAGATGTGACTAAATTAAAGATGTTGGCATGGAGAGATTATACTGGATTATCCTGGCGGGCCAAATGTAATCACAAGAGACCTTATAAGAGAGAAGCAGGAGAGTGAGAAGCAGAAAAGGAGGTGAAATGATGGAAGCAGAGATAGAAAGATTCAAAGGTGCTATGCTGCTGGCTTTAGAGATGGAGGAAGAAGTCAGGAGCCAAGAAGGGAGGCAGCCTCTGGAAGCCAGAAGGAGTCAAAGAACAACAGATCCTCCCTTCAGGCCTTCAGAAGGGATGAAGCTCTCTCACCTGTCTCAATGTTTAGCCCACCAAGACTGATTTTGGACTTCTGGCCTCTAGAATTATAAGATAATAAATATGTATTGTTTTAACCACCAAATTTGTGGTAGTTTGTTAAGCAGCCACAGGAAACTAATATATTAATACATACTGAACAGGAAGTTTCTTTAAAAGTCCTGCAGTATTCTTGGGCTATACCTAGGAAATTAAAACACAGGTACCTTCTCCATGAATGTTCCCCACCCAAACTCATTGGATTTCTACTGTTCCTACTCATCCCACCTTCAAAGCTTGGCCAAAAGGTCAGCAGAAAACTGTATTTCTTCTCAGAGACCACCAACCGCAGCCAGCTCCACTACTCTCATCTCTGTGAAAAATAAACCTGTTTCTTTGTCCAGTAAGGGGAAAAACCTGTCCAGACATTATGCTTCCAAATCTACCATTTATTTTTAACATCTCAAGGATTTGGCTTTTAACATGCAAAGCCAACTTTTCAAATTAAACATCTTTCTCTTAAAAAGTTCAGCTCTGGCCAGGCACAGTGGCTCACACCTTTAATCCCAGCACTTTGGGAGGCCGAGGTGTGTGTATTACCTGAGGTCAGGAATTCAAAACCAGCCTGGCCAACATGGTGAAACCCCGTCTCTACTAAAAATACAAACATTAGCCAGGCGTGATGGTGCATGCCTGTAATTCCAGTTACTTGAGAGACTGAGGCAGAGAATCCCTTGAACCCAGAAGGCAGAGGATGCAGTGAGCTGAGATCACACTATTGTACTCTAGCCTAAGTGACAGAGCAAGATTCTGTCTTTAAAAACAAACAAACGAAATCGAAATCTATAAATGATTCAGTTTAGTGAGGAAGGCGTGTCCAAAACGGAGACAGTCTGAAAGCTAGGCCTCTTGTGCCATTAGCTAAGTCATGAATGTAAAGGAAAGGTTCTTAAGAAAGTTAAAAGTGCTACAAGTCCTACTCCAAGTGAACACACAAATGATAAGAAAGCAAAACAGCCTTATTGCTGCTATGGAGAAAGTTTGGGTGGTCTGGATAAAAGATCAAAACTACCACAACACTCTCTTAAACCAAAGCCTAATCCAGAGCAAGGCCCTAACTCTATTCAATTCTATGAAGGTGGAGAGAGGTGAGGAAGCTGCAGAAGAAAAGTTGGAGCCGAGCAGAGGTTGGTTCATGAGATTTAAGGAAAGAAGGCATCTCAATAATATAAAAATGCAAGGTGAAGCAAGCAGCAAATGCTGATCTAGAAGCTGCAGCAAGTTATCCAGAAGATGTAACCAAGATCATCGATGAGGGTGGCTACATCAAATAGCAGATTTTCAGTGTAGACAAGCAGCCTTATACTGGAAGAAGATGCCATCTAGCACTTTCATAGCTTGAGAGGAGAAGTCAACGCCTGGCCTCAAAACTACAAAGGACAGACTGACTCCCTTGTTAGGGGCTAATGCAGCTGGTGACTTAAAGCTGATGCCAGTGCTCATTTACCATTCTAAAAATCCTAGGGACCTTAAGAATTAAGCTAAATCCTCTCTACCTATGTTCCAGAAATGGAAAAACAAATTCTGAGTGGCAGCACATCTGTGTAAGAGTGCTTTACTGATTACTTTAAGCCCACTGCTGAGACCTGCTCAGAGAAAAATGGTTCATTTCAAAATATGACTGCTTGTTGACAACGTACCTAATCACCCAAGAGTGCTGATAGAAATGCATGAGGAGATTAATGTGTTTTTTGTTTGTTTGTTTGTTTGTTTGAGACAGAGTCTTGCTCTGTCTCCCAGGCTGGAGTGCAGTGGCACGATCTCAGCTCACCGCGACCTCCACCTCCCGGAGCAATTCTCCTGCCTCAGCCTCCCAAGTAGCTGGGATTATAGGCACACACCACCAGGTCTGGCTAATTTTTGTATTTTTAGTAGAGATGGCGTTTCACCATTTTGGCCAGGCTGGTCTCGAACTCCTGACCTCAGGTGATCTGCCTGCCTCAGCCTCCCAAAGTGCTGGGATTACAGGTGTGAGCCACTGCACCTGGCCCTTTTCCTGTTTAAAGTTGTCAACCTTCTCTCTGCCCACACACCTAAGGAATGTATCACCTACTCATGGGTAACAATAATCTCCCCTTCCCCCTACCCCAGAGCAATTCTCTGCAGGAAGAGGGAAAAGGAAAGGATGGGATGGGATGCGGGGACATGAGGTAGTTCTGGAAAAAAAAAAAAAAGCTACCAGGTGATTCTGGTAGTTGATCACATTTGGACTCGCTGCTGTACTATAATGAAAAATTCTTTTGGGGTGTAGGAATCTAGAATTACACTAGAATTTATGGCACACCAGTTATACAGTGGCAAAACCAAATGGGGAGGAGATCAATCAGAAGTAGAGTATCTTTGAGAGGGAAGAGTGCAGGTTAATAGTTCAGAGCATCTGTACACCAATCTGACTTCTACCAGGGTATGGTCTAGCAGGGCTCTGAAAGGGCCTGCTTTGTGTTTCATTGTTGGGTGCCATCACGGGGCCCTGTCTTCATCATGCCAGCCCCCAAGAGTTACATAGTTCAGGCTGGACAATCTTTATTGTACAGAGGAGAAGACTAGAGGTTGGTAACGGGCAGAGTTGCCCAGCCACTCAGTCAATCCGCAGCACAGCTGGACAGGAATCTCAGGCTCCTCCTCCCCGCCCAGACCCTTCAACACTACCAAGTTCTTTACCTGTCATTAGTTCCCAGGTAAACTTTACACAAGCTTTGACCTAGTCACACATTCCAAATTAATAGAGAGAGCTGCCGTTCGGGATAGACAGCTATAAATAAACAAGGTTACAAATGAATGAGGTTTTTAGGAAATTTAAGTTCTCTTTCCTTTATAGTAACGTTTATAAGCTGGGAGGGGAAGGCTCTGGGCCTACCAAGAACACAGGGATCATCTAGTAAACCTCTCTAGATGTTTCCTACTGCCCCTAAAACAGACTGGAAACAGCAGTGCCAATGCTGCCACCACTCCCATCCCCGTCACCCTTCCCATTGTCCCTTCCCCTGCCATTACCTGCACAACGTGTTGCATTTGAGGGCTCCAGTCCCAAAATTGTTTCCCACATAGGAAAGCCTATCTGTTTCAGCTGCCTAAAATGCAGAGAGGGGAAACTCCATTTACAACCAATGTTGAAAGGTATTAAGCATCATCTCTCTTTTCTACGTTTGCTGAAGCTTTAGAATCCAGACCCACAATAGATCAGAACTAGTTCATCTCTGGCAGACGATCCAGCCCCACTATCTCTAAGAGAATACGGGGTGTCCCTGGAGGGAAAGCAAGATGACTTTTGAAAGAGAAGCCTCAGATATTGCTAGCTTCTAAATGGTATGAAAAGTTCTTCAGGGAATTCTACCACAGGACTTGAGAGAGAGGCCCTGGGCTTCTAGCACTTGTAGGTATGCAACAAAGTGATTCTGTCAGCAATCTCTCTTTGGCCCAAAGTCCAAGCCCTTTTTGATCTTCTTTGCCCATCTCTCCCATGACTATTCTTTACATACACTCAAGACCATGGCTGATTCACTTCCCAATCATAAGCAAGCTTTCCTGCTTCTCTGCATTTGTCCTCACTATCCTTTCCATTGGAACACCAAACCTTGACTGCCAAACTCTCATTCCATCCTTCAAGGCTCAGCTCCAACATGTCCTCCCTAAGGAAGGCATTCTTGCAGAGACCTTGCCTCCCATTGAGCTCACTCTGCCCTGTACTCTTCCCACGTGGCCTCAGAGCTTTGTGTAAAAGTGTCCCTCACAGCCAGTTCTCATCTCTCTAGAGTAGAGCTTCTCAATCCAAGGAAATCCACTCTGGTGCTACTGGCATCTAGTGGGTAGAGATCAGGGATGCTGTCGCCCCAGCGAACAATTATTGGCCCAAAATGTCAATAGTCCTGAGGTTGAGAAACCCTGCTCTAGAGTATGAACTTTCTCCGAGTGGGGCCAGGCCTGATTTGGCTGTTTCCCTAGAAGCTTGCAGCACAGGGATACAGAGGAGGTTCCATAAATGCTTGTTGAAAGAACAAATGAATGAAAGATGGAGCCTGTCCCCACATCCGAAGTTGCTGGGCATCCGAATTCTTCAAAAGTCCTTTTGCTTTCCCCTTTTCCTCCCCTCACTCCCTCCCACATCCACACACTCCAAGGGTGGAGGCACCTGGCAACTAATGCACTTACCAGGATCCGTTGATTCCTCTTCCTGGGGTTGGTGGAATCTTTGTTCTCATACAAGGTAAAGCGCATGTTGCCTGGACTCTGCAGCTTCCCGTTGGAGAACTGGACTGTAAGAGTGCAGCCCAAGAATGAGATGAGAGCAGGACACACAATGTACGGCGGGACTAGACTGTCACTGGGAGGGAGGGAGTGTCGGAATGGGGATGGCAAGGAAGCTTGGGTCCTGACCTCAAGGGAAGTGGAGGAGATCCGGGCCAGCTGACAAGAGGGGATAGGGAGGTGTGAGAACCCTGGAGAGGGGCTGTGACAAGAGGGAATGTCTGGGTGAAGGAGCCTGGCAGCAAAGGCCTGGTCCACACCTAAAGTAACAGAAAGAACCCCTATCCAGTGAAGAGAGGGAAATGGGGGAGGTGGCAGACCTGGTGGGTGAGGGGACAGCAGGGTCCTGGACACAGCCCTGGGGAGCGGGTGCCTGGGATGTTCCTATCCGGGTGCGAGGTAGTGACAGACGGTGGTTTGAGAGGGGAGCCCTGACCGAGCCCAAGAGAGTGGTGGAGACTAGAGTGGTCCTGGCCCCGCTGGGCGGGGCCTAACGGAGGGTGAGAGGGCAGCTGAGGCACCGAGACGCAAGGGGAGAGGGTTAGAGGAGCTCTGCTCCAGCTCCGCCGTCTTTACCCAGTACAGCTCTCTGGCTCCCGGCGGGCGCCCCACAGTACAGCCACTTCGCACTCGGCAACACCTCTGTCGCCATCTCGACTGTCTGGCCTCCAAGCACAGGAGTTAAGACAGCAGCAGCCACGACAGCACATTTAAACAAGTGGGAAGCCCAGGCCGCGCGGCGGGCCGGAAAAGGCGTGGCCCCGCCGGGCACCGCCCACGCTGCGCGAGCCGCGTACCCCCGCCCTTGGAGAGGCGTGGTTTCCGCCTCCACGGTGCCACACCCCCCGCACGGGATTTGTAGGTCCAGACGTCGAGGCGCCAAAGGGTCCTGCGCCTTTTTCTAAACTTCCTGTGGGCTTTCTTCCCGCGCAGCACCGTCTAGAGAGAGAATCGTCTCTCTCTCTCTCTCTTTCTCTCTCTCTCTCTCTCTCTCCTACCGTGACAAATACATCTTCCCTAAACCTGAAAGACCGAGTTCAAATTTAGAATTCTCTGACCGGAAGTGCTTGAGCCCCAACTCAATGTGGCCGCTGGTGAAGAGCCGCCCCTCTGGAGAGCCTCCTACTTACACACCAGGACATCCAGCTCTAGGTACAAGCTTTGCCCACTGAAGGGCTGTTGGGCCCCACAGGGTCGTGGAGTGTCCCTTATGCTGTGCTGAAGTGCAGGATCCAAGAAGTAAAGAGACAGGACACTGAAGAACTGGTGAAGAGCATCTGTACCTGGGGAGGGGACGACGGGGGCCACACCACCTATGAGCGGAGACAGGCGAGGCCCAGAACGCTCAGAAGCGTCTGTATTTCTTAGGTATAAGCAGGGGGAAGGGTCGTAAGTTAGGTCATTTTCTATAGGCTTAGTGACAGGGCATACATAATCATATGAGTCACAAGCGAGGGGGCCACCCCATTATGTCACCTGGGCAGAGAGTTGGGCAGTAGTAGGGGGTCTTGTACAGACAAGGGGTCCACCCCCATTAGGTCACCGAGGCAAGGAGGTGGGCTGTGTGCAACAGGTGTCGTGGGTGGCACTTCTTATCTAGGGGCTGGAGACTTCAAAGGATTTCTAATAGAAAGATACTATAAGCCGGCTGGGCACGGGTGGCTCACACCTGTAATCCCAGCACTTTGGGAGGCCGAGGTGGGCGGATCACGAGGTCAAGAGATCGAGACCATCCTGGCCAACATGGTGAAACCTCGTCTCTACTAAAAATACAAAAAAATTAACTGGTCGTGGTGGCACGCGCTTCTGGTCCCAGCTACCCGGGAGGCTGAGGCGGAAGAATCGCTTGAACCCAGGAGGTGGAGGTTGCAGTGAGCCAAGATTGAGCCACTGCACTCCAGCCTGGTGACAGAGCAAAACTCCATCTCAAAAAAAAAAAAAAAAGAAGAAATATACTATAAGCCAATGCAGTGGGAGCTGACAGACTTGTGCTCTTCTCTTAAGATATTTATGGGAGGATGATTTGAGCTAGCACAGAAGCGAGAAATGGCTGACAGGGTGTGCAGCCTCCGTGACTGGTCACACCAGAGGGATTCTTCTCCCTCAGTTATTTGTGGGATCTCAGGCCTGAGGCCTACTTTCCACAGAAACTGGATGCAAGCTACTACAATTCCTTTATCAGGAGGAGAGGCTCTTGCTCCAAGCCTGCCACACAGCGTATGCCCTTTTCAGGCAGGGACGCCACCGCCTGGGTCTTTGGTTCTTGTCCAGGTCTGGCTGTTTTCCCATGTACTGCTTCTGTTCTGTGACTGCTGTAGGCATTCCTCATACTATAAACTACTATATGGTCATATAGAAGGATTCTATAAATCAGCACTAAATGTGTCAGTACAGCTACGACTACAATACCTATATGATTATATAGAAAACTTATATGGAACTAAGTATGATTATATATATAAGCTAGATATAGTAAGCAGTAAGTTAGTATATGATTATATAGAAAGATTATATGGGACTAAGTATGATTATATATATAAGCCAGATATAAGTAAGCAGTGAGTTATACTTCAGGCACTAATTGTGCCTGGGGTCTGCACAGTTCTCCTTCCTCAGTGCCCCTAGGGGGTGTTACCCATAGTCCACATTCCAGCCAACAGCTCCCCGCCATGGGCTGTGGCAGGCACACCTGTGTCCCAATCAACCCTGAGGTGAAGGAACAGAAGCCCAGCAAACCCAGAGCATTGGGCAGGAGATTCTGAAGTGGAATAGAAGAGGGAATTCGAGCTGATGGACATTTCCCTTTTTCACTGTGGATTCAACCCTTCTTCTGCACAGGGAGTTTTCAGAGCAGAAAAAGGGTGAAAGCAGGGCCTTTAACCTTGGACCCTGGCCAAGGACCCTGCCCAAAGATGTGTACAACTCAACAGCAAGAACTGGGGTTGACTCCTCTCTGTCCTCCAGATCACCTTCCTCCAAGACTCTTTTCCTTCCACACACCCTCACATCCACCTCCAACACTCAGGACTGAGGACTAACCCTAAAGCCTGCAGGCCCCTTTGCCTGAGCACTTGTCACACTTTTCTAATTACCCAATCTCAAACTTAAAGAAACACTGCAAGAACTTTTTTTGCCCTGAAACATTGAGTAAGTTGTCAACCTGATATCCTTTCACCCCTGAAGACTATAGTATTTCCTACAGAAAAGGACGTTTCCCTAAATAACAACACAACTATCAGAATCAACAAACTGCTGGGCACAGTGGTTCACGCCTGTAATCCCAGCACTTTGGTAGGCAGAGGCAGATGGATCTCTTGATTCCAGGAGTTTGAGACCAGGCTGGGCAACATAACAAGACCATGTCTCTACAAAAAATAATTAGCCAGATGTGATGGCACACGCCTGTCATCCCAGCTACTCAGGAGGCGGAGGTGGGAGGATCGATTGAGCCTGGGTGGCAGAGTCTGCAGTGAGCCGTGATGTTGCCAATGCACTCTACCCTGGGTGCCAAAAAACAAAAAGAGGAAATTAACACTAGTACATTACTACCATGTAATCCTCACATCTCATTTAAGTTCACCCATTGTCCCAATGTTTGTTGTTTGTTTTTTGAGACAGGGTCTCACTCTGTCACTCAGGCTGGAGTGCAGCGGCAACCAGGGATCACTGCAGCCTTGACCTTCTAGGCTCAAGTGATCCTCTCACCACAATCTCCCAAGTAGCTGGGAATATAGATGTGCCACCACACCCAGCTTTTTTGTTTTGTTTTGTTTTAATTAAAAAAAATTTTTTTTTTTTGTAGAGGCTGGGTCTCACTGTGTTGCCAGGGCTGGTCTCAGACTTCTGGGTTCAAGCGATCCTCCTGCTTTGGCCTCCCAAAGTTCTGGGATTATAGGTGTGAGCCATTGCAGCTGGCCCAATCATGTTTTTATAGCAAAAATGTCCTGTCAAGAATCATGTGTTGGCTGGGCGCAATGGCTCACACCTGTAATCCCCGCACTTTGGGAGGCTGAGGCAGGTGGATTACCTGAGGTCAGGAGTTCAAGACCAGCCTGGTCAACATGGTGAAACTCTGTCTCTACTAAAAATACAAAAATTAGCCAGGTGTGGTGGTGAGTGCCTGTAATCCCAGCCACTTGGAAGTCTGAGCCAGGAAATCGCTTGAACCCAGGAGGTGGAGTTGCAGTGAGCTGAGATCATACCACTGCACTCCAGCCTGGGCAATAGAGTGAGACTCCATCTCAAAAAAAAAAAGAATCATGTGTTGCATTTAGCTCTCATAGCCCTTCTCCCTTGGAAGGCTACCTTGCTCAACCCCACCTCGTGATTTTTGAATTGAATTGTTCAGGGAAGGAAAAGGGGAGAAGAAGAAAGAAGGCTGAAGGAAGAGGAGCTTAATTGTGTGATTGTCTCCCCCATTGATCATTTTCTCACTAAACTTATTTGGGGTTAACAATAAACAATTTTGGGGTTAATAAATAGATTTATGTTTGTTTTGATCACTGCTTTATCTCCAACTCCTGAAAATAGTAGACCCTCAGTAAGTATGGAACGAATGAATGAATGACAGGGCAAGGAATGGGCCTGAATTATCACTAATCTTGGAAGCCTAGCGCAGGGACTGGCTTCCAAATTGTTTCTTACCAAACTCAAAGATGTTTGGTAATATTGGTTGAAATCAGCTAGCATAGAGTTTACACATAACAGACTCTGTAAATGTTTTTTGGTTGAATGAAAATATGAAAAGTTAAATCAAAGTTAAAAGTGACCAAGATAACGATGGGTACAAGGAGCCAAGCATAGTTGTTTTTTTTTTTTTTAGACATAGTCTTGTTCTATCGCCCACACTGGAGTGCAGCGGCACAGTCTCGGCTCACTGCAACCTCTGTATCCCGGGTTCAAGCAATTCTCTGCCTCAGCCTCCCGAGTAGCTGGGATTACAGGCACCCACCACCATGCCCAACTAATTTTTGTATTCTTAGTAGAGCTGGGGTTTCACCATCTTGGCCAGGCTGGTCTTGAACCCCTGACCTTGTGATCCACCTGCCTCAGCTTCCCAAAGTGCTAGGATTACAGGCATGAGCCACCACACCCAATCAGAGCCAAGTATAGTTCTAAGACAAGTATCTTGGTCCCTCATGATACAGGAACACATTACATGGCCTTGTTACTCAAAGTGTGGTCCATGGAAACAGCAGCCTTGACATCACCTGGGAACTTGTTAGAAATGTAGGATGTAGCTGGGCGCAATGGCTCAATCCTATAATCCCGGCACTTAGGGAAGCCAAGGCAGGTGGATCACAAGGTCAGGAGTTCAAGACCAGCCTGACCAAATGGTGAAACCCTGTTTCTAGTAAAAATGCAAAAATTAGCCGGACGTGGTGGCACATGCCTGTAATCCCAGCTACTCAGGAGGCTAGGCAGGAGAATCGCTTGAACCCAGGAGGCGGAGGCTGCAGTGAGCCAAGATTGTGCCACTGCACTGCAGCCTGGGTGACAGAGTGTGACTGTCTCAAAAAAAGAAAAAGGAAGGAAAGAAGGAAGGAAGGGAGGGAGGGAGGGATGAAAAAGAAATGTAGGATCTCCAGCCAGGCTAAGTGGCTCACGCCTGTAATCCTAGCACTTTGGGAGGCCAAGGTGGGCGGATCCCCTGAGGTCAGGAGTTCAAGAGCAGCCTGGCCAACACGGTGAAACCCCATCTTAAAAAAAAGAAATGTAGGATCTCCAACTCTATCATCTTCTAATCAGGATCTGCAGGTGATTCATGCGCACTTGAAGTTTAGGAAGCACTGTTGTACCAGACTGATTCCCTTTTAAGGCATACCTTTGCCAGTCAGACAAATTCTGTCAAAGTCCTCTGGATTGACTGTTTTGTATTGAGGTGAAAGGGTGAAGAGTATAGCACCCCCACTGAAAGCAAAAACTCCAAGAATTACCACAGGCAAGAATTCCAAATCATAGAGATCGTATCCATGGAAGTAAAGTGTTGACGGTAGGGCAGCTGGGAAGGGGATCATAGTAGAGCCCTGTGTTGTTTAATTATTTAACACTGATTCAAAAGACACACATATACACACAATGTACATACACATGCATGCCTGTATAACGGGGATGGGGCAGGATGGAGGGAGCCCTACTTAGGCATTAACAAAAATGCAAAAGCCTCTTTTGTATTCAAATCATGGATAATCACAGGTGGAATTTACTGCATAATATTTGTTTGGAAATTTCGTTTGGAAGTAATTCAGAGACATCTGGAGTTCTTCTCTCTTAGTATTATTTTTCAGAGAAGGAAAATGGTTTTCAAGAGGGAGAAAGGCGAGGGAGAAAAGCAAAGTCCTCCTTTCCTGGGGTAATATCTCCATCTGCTGGTGTTTCAGGATAACGCTAAGGAAGAACTGAAAAGGCAAGTCAAATTCCATGCTGTGTTTGCAATGACTTGCCCTATACTCTGGGAATGTCTTCTGTCTCGCCTCTTTCTTCCTTGTGCCTCTGCTTCTCTTTTTCCTCTCTTCCTTTTTTTATTTTATTTTTTAGTTTTTTAAAGGTGGGGTTTCAGCATGTTGATCAGGCTGGTCTTGAACTCCTGACCTCAAGTGGTCCGCCCACCTCGGCGTCCCAAAGGGCTGGGATTACAGGCGTGAGCCACTACGCCCGGCCTCCCTCCCTTTCTTCTTCTGTGTTTGTCTCAATATCCTGTTCTCTCCTCTGTCATTCCCTCTCTCTTCCTTCATACCCCTGATGCAGACTGTCTTTGCATATCTACACAGATGGATGACTCACTCCTTGTAAGGTGGACTTCCCACCTCGAACAGGTTTCCTGCTTACCTGGAGTTGAATCTACTTTCTGTAGCTTCTCCCTATAGCTCCAGTTCTGTACTCCAGGGCCATGCAGAACACAACCAGCTCTTCTTCCCTGTGCCCTTCAAAAGCCTGGATGCTTCTACCATGCTTTCCATGTATCTGTTCCTCTCCTGTCTCAGCAACTCCCAGCCAAAGTTATCCCTCACATACCAAAGTTTCTAGGTCCCTCTTCTTCCTGGTCACCTCTGCTAGACATATGCCGGTATATCTGGATCCTTCTCATACCTCTGGGTTCCATATAGATCAGTACTCCAGCACTGGGCTGGGTAGCACAGAACATGGAGAATTCATCACTTTGTGCATTTATTGTAAACATCTATACTGCTCAATTAACTTACTGGGATTAAGAATAAACAAAAGTGGGCCAGGCACTGTGGCTCATGACTGTAATCCCAGCACTTTGGGAGGCCAAGGTGGGCAGATCACAAGGTCAAGAGTTCGAGAACAGCCTGGCCAGCATGGTGAAACCCCATCCCTACTAAAAATACAAAAATTAGCTGGGCATGGTGGTGCGTGCCTGTAATCCCAGCTACTTGGAAGGCTGAGGCAGGAGAATCGCTTGAACCTGGGAGGTGGAGGTTGCAGTGAGCCGAGATCATGCCACTGACTCCAGCCTGGGCGAGAGACCGAGACTCCATCTCAAGAAAAAAAAAAGACAAGAAGAATAAACAAGAGTTCTTAGCTTTGCTTCTGCTAAGTTATATCATCCTTGTAACTTCTTTTAAAAACAAAAATTCAGAGCTTTGTGCTAAGGGCTGTTAAATTTACTCAAGTTAATTTAGCCTACTAATATGTATTTAAATTTTTCTTAATATGTATTAGATTTTTAAAACTTTTCAAAAACATACATAGTTGATGTTGAAAATATAGAAAAATATTAATGATAAAATTACAGTAATCTATGATCCCTTCCCCACAAAAAGGCAAACATTGTTAAATTCTGTTTATTTCTAGTTTTTTTCCTCTGTGCATATGCACATTTGTATAATTGATATAATATTGTATTCAATTTTGTACCTCCATTTAAAAAAATTTCACCCAGTACCTTGAGGGGCCAAGGTGGGAGGATTGCTTGAGGCCAGGAGTTCAAGACCAGCCTGGGCAACATAGACTCTGCCTCCACAAAAAGTAAAAATATTAGCTGGGTGTGGTACCTGTGCCTGTGGTCCCAACTACCATTGGAGCTGAGGCGAAACAATTGCTTGAGCCCAGGAGTTCAAGGATTGCATGACTGTATTCCCTTCTGAGCAACAGAGCGAAACCCTGTCTGAAGGGAAAAACAAATACTATGGCTGCTATTTTGGATGAAGCTCTAGGATTTGAATTGAGTTAAAGACCATGAACTTTTTTTTTGAGACAAGAGTTTCACTCTTGTTAATCAGGCTGGAGTGCAGTGTCACAATTCTGACTCACCGCAACCTCCACCTCCCGCGTTGAAGTGATCCTGCTACCTCAGCCTTCCAAGTTGCTGGGATTACAGGCATGTGCCACCACACCCAGCTAATTTTGTATTTTTAGCAGGGACAGGGTTTCTCCATGTTGGTCAGGCTGGTCTCGAACTCCCAACCTCAGGTGATCCGCCTGCCTCAGCCTCCCAAATTGCTGGATTACAGGCATAAGCCACCGCGCCCAGCTCCAAACATGAACATTTTTAAAAGATTCTTTTTTGTTTTAAGTTCAAGGATACATGTGTAGGTTTGTTACATAGGTAAACTCGTGTAATGGGGGTTTGTTGTATAGATTATTTCATCACTCATGTATTAAACCTAATATCCATTAGTTATTTTTCCTGATCCTCTCTCTCCTCCCACCCTCCACCCTCCAATAGGCCCCAGTGTGTGTTGTTCACCTCTGTATGCCCATGTGTTCTCATCATTTAGCTTCCACTTATAAGTGAGAATGGTATGTCATTTTCTGTTCCTGTGTTAGTTTGCTAAGGACAATGGCCTCCAGCTTCATCCATGTCCCTGCAAATGACATGATCTTGTTCTTTAAAAAAGATTCTTAATACACGGTCAAATTTATCTCTGAAAAATTTTCAGATGTTTTAAAATCTTCATGCTGTCTTCTAACATTTTACAAGACATTTCAAAAGATATAAGAATTAAAATCTACGATCCTTGCCTTCAGGAACTAACTTCCTAGGTGGAACACAGAAAATGGACACAGTAGAGTGAATACTGCTGAGCCTCTAGAATTACCCCTTTAGGTTCTGTCAGTTTTATTGGCTTCACATATTGTCATGGTCTGAATGTCCTCTCCAAAACCCATGTTGAAATTTAATTGCCATTGTGATGGTATTAAGAGGTGGGGCCTTTAATAAGTGGTTAGGGACAGGGCATGGTGGTTCAATCCTAGCATGTTGGGAGCCTGAGGTGAAAGGATTGCTCATGAATTCAAGACCAGCCTGGGCAACATAGTGAGACCTTGTCTCTACAAAAAAATAAAATTAGCTGAGTGTGGTGGCACGTGGCTGTGTTTCCAGCTTCAAGGGAAGCTAAGGTGAGATGATTGCTTGAGCTGGTGAGACTGAGCCTGTAGTGAGCTGAGACTTTGCTACTGCACTCCAGGGTGGGCAACAGAGTAAGACCCTGTCTCACATACACACACACAAAGAAGTAATTAGGTCATAAGAGCTCTACCTTCATGAATCAATTAATGCCATTATCATGGGAGTGGGTTAGTTATCACAGGAGTAGTTTCCTGATTAAAAAAAGACTAGTTCAGCCTGATTTCTGTCTCTCTTTGTGTCACACACTGACTTGCCCTTCCACGCTGGAATCACCAAATTCCAATGCCATGCTCTTTGATTTCCTGGACTCCAGAACCATGAGCCAAATAAATCCCTGTCTTTATGAGTGATATGGTTTGGCTCTGTGTCCTTACCCAAATCTCATGTTGAATTGTAATCCCCTGTTGGAGGTGGGACCTGGTGGGAGGTGATTGGATCATGGTGGTGGTTTCTTTCTTTCTTTCTTTTTTTGAGATGGAATTTTGCTGCTGTTGCCCGGGCTGGAGTGCAATGGCTCAATTTCAGCTTACTACAACCTCCACCCTCCAAGTTCAAAGCAGTTCTCCTGCCTCAGCCTCCCAAGTAGCTGGGACTACAGGCACACGCCACCACAGCCAGCTAATTTTGTATTTTTAGTAGAGACGAGATTTCTCCATGTTGGTCAGGCTGGTCTTGAACTCCCAACCTCAGGTGATCCATGTTGGTCAGGCTGGTCTTGAACTCCAGACCTCAGGTGATCCACCTGCCTCAGCCTCCCAAAGTGCTAGGATTACAGGAGTGAGCCACAGTGCCTGGCCATGGTAGTGGTTTCTAATGGTTTAGCACCATTTCCCTAGTGCTGTCTCATGTTAAGAGTTCTCATGAGATCTGGTTGTTTAAAAGTATGTAGCACCTCCTCCTTCACTTTATTCTTCTTGCTCCCACCATGTAAGACAAGCCTGCTTTCCCTTCACCTTCCACCATGGTTGTAAGTATCCTGAAGCCTCCCCAGCCATGCTTCCTGTAGAACCTGTGGAACTGTGAGACAATTAAATTTCTTTTCTTTATAAATTACCCAGTTTCAAGTATTTCTTTATAGCAGTATGAGAATGGACTAATACACCCAGTCTGTTTTGGTGATCTGTTATAGCAACATAAAATGGGCTAAGATGTGTTTTGAAGCTTCCTTACTAGAAATGTGTTCATTCAGGGGTGTTATCTCTTCTTGATTAATTAATCCTTTTATCATTAAAATTGTCTTTCTTAATATCTTACTGTATAACTTATCCTAAAATCCACTTTATCAAATATTAACATAGTCACTCCAGTTTTCTTATGATGGTTGTTTATATGGTACATCTTTTTCCATACTTTTTACTCTCAATCTATTTATATTTTTATATTAAAAACAGGTTTTTTATGCACAGCATATAGTTGGGTCTTATTTTTTATTCAGTCTAACAATCATTGCTTTTTAATTGAAGTTTTTAGAACATTTACATTTACTGTAATTATCAACATGATTGGGTTTAAATCTGCCATTCAGTCACCGTTTTCTATTTGTCTCATGCCTTTTTTATTCCTTTTTCCTGCATTCTTTTGGATTATTAGAATTTTTTTAGTATTTATTTTATGTCCACTATTGGTTTATTAGATATACCTCTTTAGTGTTTTCAGTGGTTAATCTAGAGAAAGGGGCGGCAAATATGGCTGTCTTAGTCTGCTTGGGTTGCTATAACAAAATAGCATAGAGTGAGTGGCTTAAACAACATTTATTTTTCAGTCTGGAGGCTGATATCTAAGATCAAGTTGCCAGCAGATTCAGTTTCTGGTGAGGGCCCCCTCTCTGCCTTGAAGACAGCCACCTTCTTGCTGTATCCTCACATGACAGAGAAGCTCTAGTGTCTCTTTCTCTTCTTATAAGGGCACTAATCCCATCCTGGGCGCTCTACTCTCAAGACCTCATTTAAAGCTAATTACCTCCCAAAGGTCCCACCTCCTAATACCATCACATTGGGGGTTATGGCTTCAACACATCAATTCAGGGGGAGGAGACACAAACATTTGGTTTGTAACAGTATCCCACTGACTAAATTTGGCCCTTGACCTATTTTTGTATAATCTTGGGCTAAGAATGTTTATACATTTCTTAAGAGTTGCAAAAACAAAACAAAACAAAAACAAAAGGAGGAAGAAAAATATGTGATGAACATGCAACAGAGACCACATGCAGTTTGCAAAGCCCAAAATATTTACTGTCTGGCCCTTTACAGAAAATATTTGCTGACCCCCGCTCTAGGGTTTATACCATGCATCTTTAAATATCCATGTACATAGAGATGCTATTATACTATTTCACATAAAATGTAAAAGCCTTTCTTTTAAAGAAGTTGAAAAGCAAACAAAATCATATTTTTATCATTCAGCTCTAGTCAGAATTTGAATGTTTCCCATCTCTTTGTGAGTTTTGAGAATTGTTCTTTGCCTGCCTTGTAGAGTTTCATCTTACTCATACAGAGTTTGGTAATCAATAAGACTCTGGAAGCTTCCTATGCAGATTCTGGAACACTTTTTATACCTAGGTCTCTCTTCTCCAGTAATTTACCCTGCAAATTCCTGCTGACTCACTCTCCTGGAATTCTAATCTCTTTCTTCAGATCAGTTAGAGACTACCATGTTCTGTTTGAATTCTCCCTCCTGTGCCATTGTCCAGAAAGTGTCTCCAGGAAGAAAGCTGGAGCAATTGTAAGGCCCTTGCTTTCCCACCCTCCGCCCTCAGGAATCACAGTTTTGTGCTGCCTATTGTCCAATGTCTGAAAATATTCTTTCACATTTTTTTAATAGTTTTCTAGGTGTTTACTCAGGGAGGGCAAATATGGGAGCAGTTAGTTACTCTGGTATAGCAAAAGTGAAAGTCTCCTCATTCTTTTGTTTCTTCCTTTCTTTTTTTTTTTTTTTTTTGAGACAAGATCTCACTTTATTGCCCAGGCTGGAGTGCCCTGGCATGATCATGGCTCCCTGCACTCTTGACCTCTCAGGCTCAAGTGATCCTTGCACTCCAGTCTTCCAAGTAGCTTGGACTACAGGTGCACTGCACCAAGCCTAGCTAATTTTTGTATTTTTTGTAGAGATGGGGGTCTCCCTATGTTTCTCAGGCTGGTCTTGAACACCTGGACTCCAGTGATCCCCCTGCCTTGGCCTCCAAAAGTGCTATGTTTACAGGCATGAGCCACCGTGCCCCGCCTCCCTCAATTTTTTTGTTTGACAACTGCATAAATTCAATTGTATGGATGTATTCTAATATATTTAATTAGTCCCCACTGATAGTTTGTTTTGGATTGTTTTTTAATACAAATAATGCTTCAATAAATAACTGTGCATATGTGATTTTTATACTTGTGTATATGTGTAGAATAAAATTCTAAAAGCATGATTTCGCTGAATATGATATTATTTGTAGTTGAATTTTTACCAGCTTAAGGTTCGGTGATTGGAGCCCTACAAATTAACTGAAAAAGGACAGACTGATAGAAGAAAAGACAAGTTTACTCATGTATGTGGAAGTGACACTCCCTACAGCTAGAGTTAAGGATTATATATCATCTTAATAAGGAGAGATAGAAACTTCAAGGAAGAAAGTTAGGACTTCCAGGGAAAGCAAATGGTGAGAAACTGGTGAGAAACAAGCGAGAGCAAAGAAGTGAAGGTACCGGAAATTTTGATAACCTTTTGTTTATGTAATTTCTCATCCAGGTGCAAATGATATATCTCCTTTCTGGTTGTAAACCACCGGGAAAGGGGACTGATGATGATTACATTTCAGGAGGCTTTGCTTAAATCAACAAAAGAAGCTTAGACAAGATTTTTTCTCTATGGCTGCTGTTAGATGTTTTCAGCTTAAAATAATCTCCATAGCATATCCGTAGTTCTGAGTGGATTCCATTTGTAGATATTGCCAAATCGACTTCTATAGAATCTGTATCAATTTCTACTCCCACTAGCTATGAATAAGAGTGGCTGCTTATGCCAGGCGCGGTGGCTCACGCCTATAATCCCAGCACTTTGGGAGGCTGAGGTGGGCAGATCACCTGAGGTCAGGAGTTCGAGACCAGCCTGACCAACATGGTTGAAAAAAAAAAAAAAGAGTGACTGCTTGTACCTAAACTCTTGCAAACATGACGTGTTATAAAAGGTTTTGATTTTTTTCTGATCCAGAGAGTTGAATAATGATATCTCATTGTATTATATTTAGTATTTCTTTTGTATGAGGTAGATTGAGAATCTTTTCATGTTTATCAGCCATTTATATGTCCTGTTATATGAATTCTTTGTATCCTTTGCTTGTTTTTATAGTTGGTTGTTGGTCTTATTGAGATACAGGAACTCTTTTTATATTAAGAAACATAGTCTTTTTAAAAATCTATGTTATGGCCAGGTACATTGGTTCATGCCTGTAATCCCAGCACTTTGGAAGGCTGAGGCAGGAGGATTGTTTGTGGCCAGGAGTTTGAGACTATCCTGGGCAACACACTGAGACCCCCATCTCTACAAAAAATAAAAATTTGCCAGGCATGATGGCACATACCTGTAGTCCTAGCTCCTAGGGAGGCTGAGGCAGGATTGCTTGAGCCTAGAAGGTTGAGGCTGTAGTGAGTCAATCATGCCACTGTACTCCAGCTTGGGTGACAGAGTGAGATTATAAAAAAAATTTGTTTTTAAATCTATGTTATGTGTTGCAGATAGTTTTCTCTGTTGTTTTTCTTTCAATTATGGACTTTTTTTGCACAATAGAAAAATGTAAATTATTGTTTAGCTTCATTTATCAGACTTACTTTCTACTTCTGAGGTTCACACCTGTAATCCCAGCACTTTGGGAGGCCAAGGTGGGCAGATAACCTGAGGTCAGGAGTTCAAGACCACACTAACAGCGAAAACCCGTCTGTGCTAAAAAATACAAAAAATTATCTGGGCATTGTGGCATGAGCCTGTAGTCCCAGCTCCTCGCGAGGCTGAGGCAGGAGATTTCCTTGAACCTGGGAGGTGGAGGTTGCAGTGAGCTGAGATCATGCCACCGCCCTCCAGCCTGGGCGACAAAGCAAGACTATCTATTGTTGTTGTTGTTGTTTTGAGACAGTCTCGCTCTTTTGCCAGGCACCAGACTGGAGTGCAGTGGCGCGATCTCCGCTCACTGCAACCTCCGCCTCCCAGCTTCAAACAATTCTCATGCCTCAGGCTCCCGAGTAGCCAGGACTACAGGCGTGCGCCATCACGCCAGCGAATTTTTGTATTTTAGTAGCGACGAGGTTTCACTATGTTGGCCAGGACGGTCTCTATCTCTTGACTTCGTGATCTGCCCGCCTCGGCCTACCAAAGTGTTGGGATTACAGGCGTGAGCCACCGCGGCTGGCTGCAAGACTTTCTTTAAAATAAAAAAAACAAAGGTTCCAGGTTTCTTCTTTTGATATTATAGTTTAAAAATTATATTTCATTAAATTCATATCAAATTTGTTGTAAAAAGTCAGCTGTTACCAGTTGAGGGTAGTTGTTCATGTTCTTTGGCATTTTGAAGGAAGAATTGGACAAAACACACAAAAAGCAACGAAGTGAAAGCAGAAATTTATTTTAAGCAATAGTACACGCCAGGGTTGGGAGCAGGGTTGAGCAAGTCTCAAAAGCATCCAATACAAAATTTTCCGGGGTTTAAATACCTCTAGAGGGCTCCCATTGGCCCACCATCAATCTGATTGGTTGTAGGTGGAGACCAATCAGAATAAAGAGCAGACCAGCAACCAGTCTGATTGATTGCAGAAGGGGACCAATCAGCATGAAAAGTAGGCACACGATCAGTCTGTTTGGTTGTAGTAGCTATCAGAGGTATTTTCATTTTTCAACTGCCAGCCAGAAAAAGGAAGGGTTACAACTGCCACGCAAAAAAAGGAGGGGCTGAAAAGGGAGTAGCCTCTGATATCCAGTCAGCAGGAATCGGTGAGAGAGTCGCCGCTTCCAGACCCTGTTCTGCCGCACAGGTAGATATCTAACTTATTTTTTCTATGACTGTCTGGCCTATGCTTTCAATATTATCGTCTCTTACGAATCTTAGAGTTTGTATGTCTAATTTCAGGATTTTTTTTTTTTTAAAGGAGTCTCCCTCTGGAGTGCAGTGGCACGGTTTTGCTCACTGCAACCTCTGCCTCCTGGGTTCAAGTGATTCTCCTGCCTTGGCCTCCCGAGTAGCTGGGACTACAGACACACGCCACCATGCCAAGCTGATTTTTGTTTGTTTGTTTGTTTTTTAGTAGACACAGGGTTTCACCATGTTGGTCAGATGGTCTCAATCTCTTGACCTAGAGATCCACCCGCCTCGGCCTCCCAAAGTGCTGGAATTACAGGTGTGAGTCACGGCGCCCGGAGTCAGAAGGTATCTTATTGATACCTTTTTGGGGAAATGTATAGATTATTTTAGGAATAATTTTGTCAACGATTTGAAAATCCAAGCAACATGAAATTCCAGGGTTTCCTAAATACTGCTAAAATAACAACGCCTGGTGCAGAAACTAAAGTAATACAGTAGTCTGTAAAACTAAAAATTAAGGAGACCCCCCCCACTCACTTTTTTTTTTTTTTTTTTTTTGTGAATGGAGTCTCTGTCGCCCAGGCCGAGCGCAGTGGGCACGATCTCTGCTCACTGCAACCTCCGCCTCCCGGGTTCAAGTGATTCTCCTGCCTCAGCCTCCCGAGTAGCTGGCATTACAGGCATGCACCACCACACCTGGCTAATTTTTCGTATTTTTAGTAGACATGAGGTTTCGCCATGTTGGCCAGGCTGGTCTCAAACTTCTGACCTCAGGCAGTCTGCCCGCCTCCACCTCTCAAAGCGCCGGGATTACAGGTATAAGCCACCGTACAAGGTCTAAGGAGACCCGCTTAAAACATCTCAACACCACCCTCCCACTCAGTCATACATTCACAAACTGTGGTGTGTGTGTGCGTGTGTGTGTGTGTGTGTGTGTGTGTGTGTGTGTTTGCGAATTCCTTTTTTTTTTTTAATTGTACTTTGGGCTCTGGGGTACATGTGCACATCCTGCACCCTGCATGATTTTTGCATAGGTACATACATGCCATGGTGGTTTGCTGTCTCCATCCCCCCACATACCGTTGCCTACATCAGGCATTTCTCCCAGTGTTATCCCTCCCCATCCTTCCCTTCCCTCCACCCGCCCACCTAGCCCAGTGAGTGTTGTTGCCTTCCCTGTGCCCAAGTTTTTCATTGTTCATCACCCATCTCTGAGTGAAAACATGTGGTGTTTGGTTTTCTGTTCTTGTGTCAGTTTGCCAAGAATGATGGTTTCTAGATTCATCTATGTCTCTACAAAGGACATGAACTCATCGTTTTTTTATGGCTGCATAGTATTCCATGGTGTATATGTGGACATTTTCTTTGTCCAGTCTATCACTGATGGGCATTTGGGTTGGTTCCAGGTCTTTGTTACCATAAACAGTGCAGCCATGAACATACGTGTGTATGTGTCTTTATAATAGAATAATTTATAATTCTTTGGGTGTATACCCAGTAATGGGATTGCTGGGTCAAATGGAATTTCTATTTCTAGATCCTTGAGGAATCACCACACTGTCTTGCATAATGGTTGAACTAATTTACACTCCCACCAACAGTGTAAAAGTGTTCCATTGTCTCCACATCCTCTCCAGCATCTGTTGTCTCAAGATTTTTAAATGATTGCTATTCTGAGATGGTATCTCAATGTGGTTTTGATTTGCATTTCTCTAATCACCAATGATCATGAACATTTTTTCATATGTTTGTTGGCCGCATAAATGTCTTCTTTTGAAAAGTGTCTATTCATTGCCAACTTTTGAATGGGTTTGTTTTTTTCTTGTAAATCTGCTTTAGTTCTTTGTAGATTCTGGATATTAGCCCTTTGTCAGATGGGTAGATTGCAAAAATTTTTTCCCGTTCTGTTGGTTGCCGGTTCACTCTAATGATTGTTTCTTTTGCTGTGCAGAAGCTCTTAAGTTTAATTAGATCCCATTTGTCTATTTTGGCTTTTGTTGCCATTGCTTTTGGTGTTTTGGTCATGAAGTCCTTGCCTGTGCCTATGTCCTGAATAGTGTTGCGTAGGTTTTCTTATAGGGTTTTTATGGTGTTAGGGCTTATGTTTAAATCTTTAATCCATCTGAAGTTAATTTCAGTGTAAGATGTCAGGAAGGGGTCCAGTTTCAGCTTCCTGTATATGGCTAGCCAGTTTTCCCAACACCACTTATTAAACAGGGAATCCTTTCCCCATTGCTGGGGAAAAACATGTCAGGTTTGTCAAAGATCAGATGGTTGTAGATGTGTAGTGTTGCTTCTGAGGCCTCTTTCTGTTCTATTGGTCTATATCTCTGTTGTGGTGCCAGTACCATGCTGTTTTGATTACTGTAGACTTGTAGTATAATTTGAAGTCAGGTAGTGTGATGCCTCCAGCTTTGTTCTTTTTGCTTAGGATTGTCTTGGCTATGTGGGCTCTCTTTTGGTTCCATATGAAGTTTAAAGTGTTTTTTTCCAGTTCTGTGCAGAAGGTCAATGGTAGCTTAATGGGGATAGCGTTGAATCTATAAATTACTTTGGGTAGTATGGCCATTTTTGCAAAATTGATTCTTCCTAATAATGAGCATGGAATATTTTTCCATCTGTTTATGTCCTCTTTTATTTCCTTGATCAGCTGTTTGTAGTTCTCATAGTTCTCCTTGAAGAGATCTTTTATATCCTTTGATAGCTGTATTCCTGGGTATTTTATTCTCTTTGTAACAATTGTAAATGGGAGTTTGCTCATGATTTGGCTCTCTGTCTGTTGTTGGTGTATAGGAACGCTTGGATTTCTGCTCATTGATTTTGTATCCTGAGACTTTGCCACAGTTGCTTAGCAGCTTAAGGAGGTTTTGGGCTGAGACGATGGGGTCTTGTAAATATACAATCATGTCTGCAAATAGAGACAATTTGACTTCCTTCTTTCCTATTTGAATACCCTTTATTTCTTTTTCTTGCCTGATTGCTCTGGCTGGAACTTCCAATACTATACTGAATAGGAGTGGTGAGAGAGGGCATACTTGTCTACTGCCAGTTTTCAAAGGGAATGCTTCTAGTTTTTGCCCATTCAGTATGATATTGGCTGTGGGTTTGTCGTAAATAGCTTTTATTATTTTGAGATACGTTCCATCAATACCTAGTTTATTGAGAGTTTTTAGCATAAAGAGCTGTTTAATTTTGGGTAAGGCCTTCTCTGCAGTTATTGAGATAATCATTTGGTTTTTGTCTTTGGTTCTGTTTATGTGGTGGATTACGTTTATAGACTTGCGTATGTTGAACCAGCCTTGCATCCCTGGGATGAAGCCTACTTGATCATGGTGATACGCTTTTTGATGTGCTTATCACCATGTTGGATTCAGTTTGCCAGCATTTTATTGAAGATTTTTGCATCAATGTTCATCGTGGATATTGGCCTGTAGTTTTCTTTTTTAGTTGTGTCTCTGCCAGATTTTGGTATCAGGATGATGTTGGTCTCATAGAAAGAGTTAGGGAGGATTCTCTCTTTTAGTATTGTATGAAATAGTTTCAACAGGAATCGTACAAGCTCCTCCTTGTACATCTGGTAGAATTCAGCTATGAACCAGTCTGGACCTGGACTTTTTTAAGATGGTAGGCTATTAATTGCTGCTTCGACTTCAGACCTTGTTATTGGTCTATTCAGGGTTTCAACTTCTTCCTGGCTCAGTCTTGGGAGTGTGCAAGTGTCCAGGAATTTATCCATTTCTTCCAGATTTACTGGTTTATGTGAATAGAGATGTTTGTAATAATCTCTGATGGTAATTTGTATTTCTGAGGAAATCAGTGGTGATCTCTCCTTTATTGTTTTTTTAATTGTATCTATTTGATTCTTCTCTCTTTTCTTTTTTATTAGTCTAGCTGTTGGTCTGTTTTGTTGATCTTTTCAAAAAACCAGCTCCTGGGCCGGGCACGGTGGCTCACGCCTGTAATCCTAGCACTGTGGGAGGCCTTGGTGGGTGGATCACCTGAGGTCCGGAGTTCAAGACCAGCCTGGCCGTTTGGTGAAACCCCATCTTAAAAAAAAAAAAAAAAAAAAACAGCTCCTGGATTTATTGATTTTTTTGAAGGGTTTTTCGTGTCTCTAACTCCTTTAGTTCTGCTCTGGTCTTAGTTATTTCTTGTCTTCTGCTTGCTTTTGAAATTTTTTGATCTTGCTCCTCTAGCTCTTTCAATTTTGACTATAGGGTATTGATTTTAGATCTTTCCTTCTCATGTGGGGATTTATTGCTATAAATTTCTCTCTAGCCACCACTTTAAATGTGTTCCATAGATTCTGGTACATTGTATCTTCATTCTCATTGGTTTCAAAGAACATTTTTATTTCTGCCTTCATTTCATTGTTTATCCATTTGTCATTCAGGAGCAAGTTGTTCAGTTTCCATGTGATTGTGCAGTTTTGAGTGCTTTTCTTAATTTGGAGTTCTAATTTGATTGTGCTGTGATCTGAGAGACTGTTTGTTATGATTTCCGTTCTTTTGCATTTGCTGAGGAGTGATTTACTTCCAATTATGTGGTTAATTTTAGAGTAAGTGCGATGTGGTGCTGAGAAAAATGTGTATCCTGTGGATTTAGAGTGGAGTGTTCTGTAAATGTCTATTAGGTCTGCTTGGTCCAGATCTGCATTTAGGTCCTGGATATCCTTGTTGACTTTCTGTCTCGTTGATCTGTCCAATATTGTCAGTGGAGTGTTAAAGTCTCCCACTATTATTGTGTGGGAGTCTAAGTCTCTTTGTAGGTCGCTAAGAACTTGCTTTATGTATCTGGGTTCTCCTGCATTGGGTGTATATATATTTAGGATAGTTAGCTCTTCTCGTTGCATTGATCCTTTTGCTATTATGTAATGCCCTTGTCTCTTTTGATCTTTGCTGGTTTAAAGTCCATTTTATCAGAGACTAGGATTGCTATCCCTGCTTTTTTTTGTTCTCCATTTGCTTGGTAAATCTTCTTCCATCCCTTTATTTTGAGTCTATGTGAGTCTTTGCACATGAGATGGATCTCCTGAATACAGCATACCGATGGGTCTTGACTTTTTATCCAGTTTGCCAGTCTGTGTCCTTTGATTGGGGCATTTAGGCTATTTACATTCAATGTTAATATTGTTATGTTTGAATTTGATCCTGCCATTTTGTTACTGGCTGGTTGTTTTGCCCGTTAGTTGACACAGTTTCTTCATTGCATCATTGTTCTTTACCATTTGGTATGTTTTTGCAGTGACTGGTACTGGTTGTTCCTTTCCATGTTTAGTACTTCCTTCAGGAGCTCTTGTAAGGCAGGTCTTGTAGTGACAAAATTTCTCAGCAATTGCTTGTCCATAAAGGATTTTATTTATCCTTCCCTTATGAAGCTTAGTTTGGCCAGATATGAAATTCTGGGTTGAAAGTTCTTTTCTTTAAGGAGTTGAATATTGGCCCCCACTCCCTTCTAGCTTGTAGGGTTTCCGCCAAGAGATCCACTGTGAGTCTGATGGTTTTTCCTTTGTGGGTGACTTGACCTTTCTCTGGCTGCTCTTAGGAATTTTTTCTTTCACTTCAACCCTGGTGAATCTTACAATTATGTGCCTTGGGGTTGCTCTTCTTGAGGAGTATCTTTGTGGTGGTCTCTGTATTTCCTGGATTTGAATGTTGGGCTGCCTTATCAGGTTGGAGAAGTTCTCTTGGACAATATCCTGTAGTGTTTTCCAGCTTGGATTCACTCTCCCTGTCACATTCAGGTAGACCATCGAGCATAGATTAGGTCTTTTCCCATAATCCCATAGTTCTTGGAGGCTTTGTACATTTCTTTTCCCTTTTTCTCTAATCTTGCCTTCTCATTTTATTTCATTGATCTGATGTTCAATCTCTGATATCCTTTCTTCTGCCTGATCGATTCAGCTGTTGAAACTTGTGTATGCCTCACAAAGCTCTTGTGCTGTGTTTTTCAGCTTCATCAAGTCATTTATGTTCTTCTCTAAGTTGGTTATTCTAGTTAGCATTTCATCTAACCTTTTTTCAAGGTTCTTAGTTTCTTTGTATTGGGTTAGAACATGGTCTTTTAACTCAGAGAAGTTTATTACTCACCTTTTGAAGTCTGCTTCTGTCAATTCATCAAACTCCTTCTCTGTCTTGTTTTGTTCCCTTGATGGTGAGGAGTTGTGATCCCTGGGAGGAGAAGAGGTGTTCTGGTCTTTGATGGTTTCATCGTTTTTGCCCTAGTTTCTCCCCATCTTGGTGGATTTATCTCGATTTGATCTTTGAAGTTGGTGATTTTGGGAGGACTCTCTGAGTGGACATCATTTCTGTTGAGGTTGGAGCTATATTTTTTTTGGTCTGTAGAGGCGCTGCTGGGCTGCCTCAGATTCAATCTGGCTGCTGGGTAGGTGGTCTCCCCCTGCAGTTTGTTTACAAGGGTGAGATTAGCTATGCCTTCCCACTGGTGTCTGTCCTTCCCCAAGCTCAATCTCCCCAGTTGGGGTCAAACTGGTGTATTCGCTGTGAAGCTCTCTAGCGCACCGACTTCAGTTTCAATTTTGTGGGGGTGGGGCCTGCCAGGGCTTATGGCCTGTTTCCCTGCTTTCAATTCTGCCTCTTTCTGATGGATGGGTAGTTCCATCCTGCTGGCATTGGTCCAAACTTCCGCCCAGGTTCTTGCCAACAACTTGCGGCACCAGGCAGAGCCATCACTCAGATTTGCATCGATAACCCGTGGTGACCCTCAGTCCGGCGGCACTCTTGTGGACCATGGGTTACAGGAGGAATGAGGAAAACACAGGATCTGAATTGGAGCACCGAGGGGGTCAAGTCCCAGACCCTCCAAGCCGACTGCATGTTCCAGGTGGGGACACACCCCACCCTATCTCCGTTCGCCCTCCCTGGGCTGCTTTCGCTCTGCTTTGGCTTCAGCTCGCCTTTCCTGGGCTATTTTCAGTGACCTACCCGGTACGTCGCTTGGAATCATGAAGTCCTCAAGCCCTCTGTGTCTCATTCACTTGGGAGCTGCATTCTCGTATTGCCTCTCTCGGCCATCTTGGCGCGCCACCCTCACATTCACAAACTTTTACGTGTACCTCCGCATGTGGGTTTTATTTATATTTATATATTTATTTCTGAGAGGGAGTCTTGCTTTGTTGCCCAGGCTGGGGTGTAGTGGCTGATTTGTGCTCACTGCAACCTCCATCTCCTGGGTTCAAGTGATTCTCCTGCCTCAGTCTCCTGAAGAGCTGGGATTACAGGTGCCTGCCACCATGCCCAACTAATTTTTGTATTTTTTTTAAGTAGAGACAGGGTTTCACCATGTTGGCTAGGCTGGTCTCGAACCCCTGACCTCATGATCTGCCTGCCTCATCCTTCCAAAGTGCTAGGATTACATTCGTGAGCCACCGCGCCTGGTCGCAGGTTTTTATTACTTTTGTATCTATGGGAGCCTTAGTAATGAAGGAGCCATGATACATATTTATCAAATTTTTGTTATCTTCTGTAGTTGCACATTTAAGTTTGTTCTCCCCCCATGCCAACCCTTTGTACTTACAAAGCTGTGGTAAACAGCCTTGGGTTTATTATTCCACTGTGTATTTTGGTAGTATACATTTCTAGAAAGGGATTGCCAGCTAGAAGGGAATATATATATATATATATATATTTTGAGACAGAGTCTTACTCTGTTGCCCATGCTGGAGCGCAGTGGTGTGATCTCAGCTCACTGCAAACTCCGCCTCCTGGGTCCAAGCAATTCTCTGCACCAGCCTCCTGAGTAGCTGGAATTACAGGTGCCCACCACCACACTGGCTATTTATTGTATTTTTAGTAGAGACGGGGTTTCACCATCTTGGCCAGGTTTGTCTTTAACTACTGACCTCGTGATCCACCTGCCTTGGCCTCTCAAAGTGCTGGAATTACGGGCGTGAACCGTCATGCCCAGCTGCATATTTTAAATTTTGATAGATACTACCAAGTGATCGTCAAACAGGGCATCAGTGATACTCTGGTCCACAATATAGCAGGTGTCCGCTGCCACACACTCTTAAATTCTGAATATACAACTTTTTAAACTTTTGCAAGCCTGTAAATCTGAGGCAATCTAGGTCATGGCATTTACTGTTGAGAGCCACGTATGCAAAAGGATCTCTTGTATTGACTGGCTTACTGTCAGCATTACGTATTATTCTTATTTTACCGCTCAATCTGGCAGTAAAATATGTGTGATGGCTATAGAGCGTCAGCAAATCTTAAGGAATAGATTAACCATCAGACTCCACGGAGGCCTTAAAGAAGTCCACCAGTTGCTTTTTAAAATCAGCACTTCCGACTGGTAAATGAATGAATAGAAGCAGCTGTAAGGGTATTCGGTGTGTTCAATTCTGTAAAGCGGGGAGTTCCTTTCCCCTCCCCCCACACCAGACGGAGTCCCACTCTGATTGCGGTGCGATCTTGGTTTATTGCAACCTCAGACTCCTGAGTAGGTGGGATTACAGGCGCCCGCCACCATGCCCGGCTAATTTTGGTGTTTTTAGTAGAGACGGGGTTTCACCATGTTGGCCAGGCTGGTCTCGAACTCCCGACCTCAGGCGATTCGCCCGCCTAGGCCTCCCCAGTGGCTGCGATTATAGGCGTCAGCCACCGTGCCCGCTCGGGAGTTCCATTTTTAAGGGAGCTTCTCTACGACCCTCAACCCCCAACTTCCAGGGGAACCCTGCTACGTTTGTCTCCAGAGCCACGCAGAGCTAGCTCCCAGACAAGCTGTGAGGGAAGAGGCAGCTCTCTTCCGCCGTCTTCATCCGAGGAAAGGAAGCTTGTTCCCTGGCCCCAGTGCCCAATGCTCATGGCTCGGGTTCTCCCTCCGAGTGTGCACCGGAAACCCGAGGGTCGCACTGGTGTTCGCTCTTTTCTAAACGCGTCCCACACAGGTCCGCGACCCTTCCGCGTTTGGGACATGAGTGGGAGAGCTTAGCGCTTCCTATTTTGTTTTTTGGGGGTGCAGGTGATTATAAACCTGTCATGGAAACCACAGGCTTATTTGACCTGCAGCCGAGTGGGAGGCTAAGCGCCAGGTTCCTGGGGCGCCAGCGTTCCCAGACGCGCAGCCGCCCGGACTGGACGAGGGACGGGGTCCGACGTAACTGTCATCCTATGGAGGACGTTTTTTATTCACCGATTTTACCGTGGACTTTGGCTTGGTTCAAACTAAAGCTTCTTGGAATCTTCTCTTTCCCAACGTCTAAGTAGGAACTCAACCTCCAACCCGTAAGTGTGTGGGTTCTGCGAAGGGAATTCACCCAGAGAGAAGCCTAGGGTCACTGAAGTGCCCGGCACCATGAGGATGGAAAATCCTTCAGGACCAGCCAATGGCAGGACGGCTTGCCCTGAGGGCCAGCCTCACGGGCGCTCTCAGACCTCAGGCAGTCGTTGTTGTGATTGGCAGGATTAGGCGGAAAGCCCGCTTGTCTCAACCACAGCGGGTTTTGATTGGCTGCAGCGAACAGTTGCAGTTCTGTAGTCCAAACCTAAAGCAGTTTAGTGATAAATCCCTCCCTAAAAGGCATTTGATAACTGGTTTACGTGTTGTAAGGCAAAGGGTGATTGGTCAGAGGCTCACGGATTCAGTTGGTAGTAAACACAACCAGGCTCCTGGGACCGTCGATTGGTCAGTTTTTCTGGGGGCCGAGTAAATTCCTCCGGTTCCGCGCGCTGGCTGGCTGCACTCTTACCCCGGCCCCGCCCTCCCCTTGGTGATTGGTTGCAGCCCAATGTGGGGAAGAGGAATGGAGCGGAGTAGGCGCTCTTGCATTACGTCACTTCCGCTTGTCGGGCGCCGCCGCTGTGTTCTCAGACTGGGCAAACGGGCTGAAGGAGCTATAGGGGATTAGAGGCGGGGTGGGAGGGGGGCGGGCGGAAGTGGCAGGAAGTCTCATAACCGAGACGCCGGTCTGGACGTTCCAACCTCCTCTGACACTATCAAGTCCGAACGGAGAGGGGTCACCGCCTCCTTCAGCGAGGAGGAGGGGGGCGGAGCCCGGCTCAGGTGAGGGGACCCTGTCAGTGAGTGTCGTGATGCCGGGCGCGCTCACGTGGGGTAGGTTGAGCACTAGGGGCGCGCCAACGCGTCGGGGAGCGCGCAGACGTGTATTGGTGCCCCCAGCCTACCCTGCCTGTCTATCTGAGGGGGCATTGTTAAACGGTCGGAGCGAAGGGGCCAGGCGGGTTCTTTTGTGCAGGCGTCCCCGGTGTCCCGACGCCAGGCTGTCTGTGGGGTGGGGCGGGGGATGTACCCCTGCGGATCCTGGGCTGGCGACGCAGGTTACCGAAAGGGGTGGGAAAGGCCTCAGGCCCAATGGCCTGGCGGGATGAAGAGAGGATCTGCTGCCCTGCTGGATGGGGTCGGACGGCTCCCTTGCCCCCATTCTAGGTCTTCTTGAGCGACGAGGTTTCATTTCACTATAGCAGGGCCATAGGCAGACCCTGTAGGGGTGGAGCCTGCGTTTTGGAATGCCCCAACTTGTTATGAGAGAATTGAAGTGTTTAATAGGCATTTACTGAATGCCCCCTTCTCCCAGGCTTCTTGCGAGGAGCTGTGGGGGATGCGGTGATAAGACACTGCCGTCCCATCTTCTGTTTGGAGAACGGATTTGTATGTAAATAATAAAAGGCAGTGAATTAAGAGGAGTGGAAGGTTGGTTTTTTTTCCCTTAAAAATGGCCATTTATTATTAAGTCAGTTCTCATTGTGGCATAATGAAGGATACTGTGGAAACTAATTTTCTGAACAGAAGACAAATCCTAAATAATTTGAAGGAAAATTTTTAGGTGAAAGCACAGTAAAGGCTTGGTTACTAAGTAGTGTCCTCTAATTCTGGTTAACTTCAATTAATAGAAGAAACTCTTCATCTTCAAAATTGAAGCAAAAATATTCCAAAACATGTTCTCATATTTTTCACTTGTATTAAGCAGAAGACATTACGGGCTTTTCTTTCGAGGTTAAAAAGAATGCTGTGCCTTAGTCATGATTGGTAATTTGTTGTCCTAGTATAGGCTGTTGTGCCTTAGATGTTGTAAAAGGCTGGGCAGAACTTGCTTTTCGTTTGTGTAAACTCTTATGATTTCTGTGGTTGACGGTGGTTGGGAGTAAGCTGATAGTTCAGAGGGAAAAGAGAAGGAATTTTAGAGAAGAGCCCCTAAGCCAAAGGAAGGCGTTCACTCTTCCTTCTAACTCTCTTGGAAATCTCAGCAAATTTGGGAAGATTGACCTGGCCACCACGGCCAGCTTGGTGACCTTACAGGTAAGACTACCTGGGTGGGGACCTGTTCTGGGCCCTTGGGTTTTGCTGAATAAACAGACTCTCTTTTGAAGAGTCCTGAAGTCAACTTGTTTTCTAGAGATTTGCCCCTTTTCCCTAAAAGTTGTCTCAAAACATAACTTTTTGTTAGCTGAGGAACTGGTAAACTGGATTTTGGTTCATTGATACGTCTCTAGCAAAATTCTGAAAGTGGTAAGATTTGGAGGAAAGACATCTTACAAACTTAGGAGTGACCACTCTCAAAAGAGACTGTCACAAGACTGTCCCCAAAGTGAAAGTAATAAAAAATCATTAGGATATCAAATAGTACTTAAATAACTTAGCATGAATTATATTGAATTGGAGACTTAAATACATCTCATGTTCATTGAAATTGACAAAACCTGGTGTAGTGCTGACAATCTTGAATCTGGCTCAAATTCTTTTTGGAAATGGAACAAAGAACCCAAGATATTGATTCTCTGTTAGCTTTCAACTTTTATTTTGTTATTTTTTGAGACAGAGTCTAGCTCTGTCTCCCAGGCTGGAGTGCAATGGCATGCTCTTGGCTCACGGCAACCTCCACATCCCGGGTTCAAGCCATTCTCCTGCCTCAGCTTCCCAAGTTGCTGGAATTACAGGTGTGCCTCACCACTCCTGGCTAAGTTTTGTATTTTTAAGTAGAGACGGGTTTTCACCATGTTGGTCAGGCTGGTCTCGAACCCCTGACCTTGTGATCTGCCCGCCTCAGCCTCCCAAAGTGCTGGGATTACAAGTGTGAGCCACGGTGCCCGGCTAATTTTTATTAATTTTTTTAATGTAAATTAAATACTTTTCCCCTCTGTCAGTTTTAAGCATGTGATTTTTCTTTTATTGTACTTAATGTTTCTCAAATATGGATGTTGTCTAGTAGAGCCAGTTTTGTTAGTGTAGCAGGTGGGATGGAATGTTGCACTACACTACACCTTTTGTCTAAGTATGAAGTGAACTTATCTCCTAAAAGACCAGCTGTTTCTAGTCTTTTATGGCATTATGCCATAGCTTAATTGGCAGCTTTTTCCCTAATGTTTAATGAAATAATGCATTTTATAATCACATGTGTCTTAGATTTCATGTAATTTGGTAAGATTAAAAGATTTTAGCCCAGGTGGCACACACCTGTAGTCCTAACTACTTGGGAGTCTGAGGCAAGAGGATCACTTGAGTTCAAAGTAACCCAGGGAACATAGTACAATCCTGGCTCCCCAGCCCCCCAAAGATACTTTTGTGCCAAGTAGGAAGCAATAGTATGGACTATTACTCTTTACATATATTTTCATCATTTTCACCACTGAATAGTGGCTTTTAATTTCAAGATCCAGTTTTGGAGGTGCCTTTCATTTCATTAGTTATACATGTATTTCCTAAAAGCTTTGATTTATCTTAACAGCTCAAACAGATTAGGAATTGTGTTGGAGTACTTACTTATTGTAATAGATATTCTTACTATCCAAGATTATTTTATTGGTGATGCAGGATTTTTCTCAACCACTTTGCAAATGGGACCTCCAGCATTGGTGATGCGCCCCTGCCCCCACTCTGCCCGCCAGTGTTACGGCTTGCACCGCATTTGGTGGTTCCCAAGCTCTGATTCAAGAAGAATGAGGTTACACTGACAATTTGAAGGGTGAGGAGGGCAGAGAAGAATTTATTGAGTGACAGAACAGCTCTCAGGAAAGAGGGCATTGAGGGAGTGGTCCCCCACCCCCACAGTCAGTGGTTTCTTTCCCAGTTGGCTGGTTCTGGGACTTCTTATGAACTCAGGTATGGGAGTGTGTGCTGATTGGTTTCTGAGTATGCAAAAGGTTAAAAAAAAGGAAAGGCTGAATATGGTGGCTCACTCCTGTAATCCCAGGACTTTGGGAGGCCAAGGCAGACAGATCACTTGAGTTCAGGAGTTCGAGACCAGTCTGGCCAACATAGTGAAACCATGTCTCTACTAAAATACAAAAATTAGCTGGGCGTGGTGGCACATGCCTGAAATCCTAGCTATTCAGGAGGTTGATGCAGGAGAATGGCTTGAGTCTGGGAGGCAGAGGTTTTGGTGAGTTGAGATCGTGCCACTGTACTGCAGTCTTAGCAACAGAGTGATACCCTGTCTCAGAAAAAGAAAGGTTAAAGCAAAGACACCACTCAAAAGTGGGCATGACAGTGTAGAAAACCAATTAGGAAAATGTAGGTATATATAAAATAGATGATGGGTGGGGATCAATCAGAGGAAAGCGCGCCAAATGGGAAGACACAATCTCAGTGTGGTCCCTGGACTTGACTTGTAGCTTGGCTTTCAGGCTTTAAACTGTATTTGGTTGGAGATGGGGTTTCACTGGAGATGTGCCCCTATCTACCTAGGCATTTGTCTGTCTCCTGCCCCTATCATTGTTAGTCATTGGTAGACAATTTTCCTTCTTCCTCGAAGACAGGATACCGTAAGTAAGCATTATGCCACCTGGCTTCAAATGAGCCTTGAAGCCTCCCAAAGTACTGGGATTACAGGTGTGAGCCCCTGCATATGGCCTTTTTTAAATTATTATTATTAAGAAATGAGCTTCTTGGCGGGGTGTGGTGGCTCACACCTGTAATCTCAGCACTGTGGGAGGCCAAGGTAGGCAGGTCACAAAGTCAGGAGTTTGAGACCAGCCTGGCCAATACGGTGAAACCCTGTCTCTACTAAAAATGCAAAAAAATTAGCCAGATGTGGTGGCACATGCTTTGTAATCCCAGCTACTCAGGAGGCTGAGGCAGGAGAATTGCTTGAACCCAGGAGGTGGCGGTTGCAGTGAGCCAAGATTGAGCCACTGCACTCCAGCCTGGTGACAAAGCAAGACTCGGTCTCAAAAAAAAGAAAAGAAACAAGTTTCTTGAACTGCCAGGTAAGAGGCAATGAAAGACAGGTTTTAATATTATTTATGCTATACATCAGTTGGGGTTGGAAAGAAAAGAAAACTTTTAAAAAATCGTTTAAAATTTTTGGGAGACAACTGGGATGAGTGGCAGACAGCATTTTCTAGGTTATCAAGACATTCAGATTTCTTAAACAGATATTAAAATACATGTAGTCTCAGATTTACAGGCAGCTAAAAGAAGACACTAATAGTTGGTTTCCATGGATTTTTATATACGTTTGTGAAATTTTTATAGTATTTAAAGTGTTAACTGGTTAAAGATGTTCTTTGATCTAGATACTAGTCATTTAAAATTTTAGGAAAATGTAGCAACTGAGAACAGGAAATTTCTAGACAGTTACAGTGCAAGTATAAAATTCTAGCAGGGTGAAGCAGTTAAACTTGCCATAAATTGGGCTGGGCACGGTGGCTCATGCTTGTAATCCTGACACTTTGGTAGGCTAAGACAGGCAGATCATGAGCTCAGGAGTTCAAGACCAGCCTAGCCAACATGATGAAACCCTGTCTCTAGAAAAAATACAAAAAATTAGCCAGGTGTAGTGGCAAGTGCCTATAATCCCAGCTACTCAGGAGGCTGAGGTGGGAGAATCGCTTGAACCCAGGAGGCTGAGGTGATGGTGAGCCAAGATCATGCCACTGCACTCCAGCCTGGGTGACAGAGTGAGATTCTGTCTCAAACAAACAAACAAAAAAAATTGCCATAAATTATTTTGAAGTTTAAACGTAATGCTTTCAGACTCTATCATGTAACTGACTTCCTGTGACACGACAGTCTTTCAGGCAGCACTCTGGTAGTGTGTCACTTTATTAGTCTGTTCTTGCATTGCTATAAAAGAAATACTGGGTAGCTTATAAAGAAAAGAGGCTTAATGGCTCACGATTCTACAGGCGGTAAAAGTATGTTGCCAATACCTGCTTGGCTTCTGGGGAGGCCTCAGGGAAGTTTTACTTATGGCAGGAGGAGAAGTGGGAGCAGGCACTTAAAGTGTATCACCTTCCCACCCTCCCCCCACAGCTTACTATAAAGCACTAGAGCATGGGTGGGAGGGAGGAGAGGGGTGCCCCACCTCTTTAAATGACTAGATCTCCCTAAAAACTCACTATCTGAAGGACAGCATCAGGAGGATGGTGCTAAATCATTCTTGAGAACTCTGCCCACAGGATCCAATCACCTCCCACCGGGCCCCACCTCCAACATTGAGGATAGTCGTTCAACATGAGAATTGGAAGGGACACATATCTAAACTGTATCAGTCACCCTCTGATAGACTACCTTCCTGACAAGGTTGGGCATACCAAGATTTTCCTCTTGTAACCGATGACCTTACTGCCAAAAAGATTCTGTCACCCTCCCCTAATGCTTGTTTTGTCAGCACCAGTCTAATGGAAGGCAGGGCAGGGAGGAGCCAGGGGCAAGGGGCAGTGGTGAAACTGCCATTGTAAAATTGTAACTGAGACAGAGAAAGAGATCTGATTTAACCAGCTCCCTCTTGGTTCTAACCTCCAAGCTATCCTTGTTCATTCCTGGGTATAGGCTGAACTAACTTTGGGAAGAACTTAGGTTCCAGTTTATAGTTTGAGTCATAGTTTGAAACAAAGACAATTAACAGCTCTTCCCCAAAACAAATCTCCTCCTTCCCTGGGGACTAGACTGCCTTTGTAGAACTAACGTTAGCCACAGGATTAGAAATTAGCACTTTGGGAGGCGAAGGTGGATGGATCACCTGAGGTCAGGAGTTTGAGACCAGCCCGGCCAACATGGTGAAACCCATCTCTACTAAAAATACCAAAAATTAGCCAGGCTTGGTGGTGCACGCCTGTAGTCCCTGCTACTCGGAAGGCTGAGGCAGGAGAATCTCTTGAACCCAGGAGGCAGAGGTTGCAGTGAGCCAAGATTGCACCATTGCAGTCCAGCCTGGGCAACAAGAGTGAAACTCTGTCTCAAAAAAAAAAAAAAATTAGAAATTGTGATTTAGGAGTCATGCAGCTGGAGGCTACAAGATTGTGACCCTCTCTAAACTGCTCATAAGATCAATGCTTGAGATATTTTGCAGACCCCTGCATTTGATGAATCAGCTGGCACTACCCAGATCAATAAACTGGCTCCTCTAATCTTGTGGCCCCCACCCAGGAACTGATTAAGCACAAGAAGACAGCTTTGACTCCCTGTGATTTCATCTCTGAGCTGACCAATCAGCACTTCCAGCTCACTTGCTTCCCCCCACCCACCAAGTTGTCCTTAAAAATTCTGATCCCCGAATGCTGGGGGAGACTGATTTGAGAAATAAAACTGGTCTCTTGTACAGCCAGCTCTGCGTGAATTACTCTTTATTGCAGTTCCCCTGTCTTAATAAATTGGCTCTGTCTAGGCAGGGAGCAAGGTGAACCCCTTGGGTGGTTGGTTACAGTAGGAGGAGATAAAGCTCTTCCTGCCTCCTCCTAATCTTCCAAACTGAGGTCTCTTGTCAGTGACAAAGGCTTGGCATTGTGGTCTATGATGATAGCATGTGGCATTGGCAACAAGAGAGGATTTGAGTAAAAGAAGGAGAGAAGAAAAAAACCCTTCCTGCCACCTCTTCCAGAGCACTGGCTCTCATTTTCACTGTCTTCATTTCATTTTGCACGTCTTTTCACCCACACCTCCAGCCCTTGACCCTGACCCTGCCTTTCAGCTCCATCCCTTTACTCCCTCTGGTCCCCTAATCCTTATTCCTAGCTCTTGTTTATGCTCACAACTACATTCCTTTTATTTTTTATTTTTTTCTGAGACAGAGTCTTGCTCTGTCACCCAGGTTGGAGTGCAATGGCGCGATCTCAGCTCACTGCAACCTCCATCTCCCAGGTTCAAGCAGTTCACCAGCCTCAGCCTCCCGAGTAGCTGGGATTACAGGTGTGCACCATCATGCCTGGCTAATTTTTTTTTTAATTTTTTAAATTTTTAGTAGAAACAGGGCTTCACCATGTTGACCAGGCTGGTCTCGAACTCCTGACCTAGTGATCCACCTACCTCAGCCTCCCAAACTGCTGGGATTACAGGCGTTAGCCACTGTGCCTGGCCTTATTTATTTTAATTTTAATAGAGATGGGATCTTGCCATGTTGGGCAGGGCATTTTCAAACTCCTGGCCTGAATCCTCACACCTTGGCCTCCCAAAGTGCTGGCATTTATAGGCATGAGCCACTGTGCTCAGCCTTAGCTACATTTCTTCCCTCCTCTGAGTGTCCTCATATTAATCACTGGGCCCATATCTTTTTTTTTTTTTTTTAAGAAAAGAGAAAAGAAAGAGCGAAAGAAAGAAAAAGGAATGAGAGAGAAAGAGAGAGAGAGAGGGAGAGAGAACGGGATTCTTATTCTATTGCCCAGGCTAGGATGCAGTCTAAAAATGGGTATTAAAAACCTCTTTTATGCCAATAATTGTGCTTAACAATGGAAACAGGAAGGAATAAGGGATGAAAATAACAAACAGCCAACCAATATTTTATTTAAACCTGTGAGATGCTATGCAATTGCTGAGGAATGATTGACTTCCAATTATGTGGTCACTTTTAAAATAGGTATAATGTGATACTGAGAAAAATGTGTGTTTTGTGGATTTGGGGTGGAGAGTTCTGTAAATATTTGTTAAGTTTACTTGTTCCAGATCTGAGTTCAAGTCCTGGATATCCTTGTTAACTTTCTATCTCGTTGATCTGTCTAATATTGACAGTGTAGTGTTAAAGTCTCCCACTCTTATTGTGTAGGAGTATAAGTCTCTTTGTAAGTCATTAAGAACTTGCTTTATGTATCTGGGTGCTCCTGTATTGGGTGTGTATATATTTAGGATTGTTAGCTCTTCTTGTTGCATTGATCCTTTCACCCCCATGTAATGACCCTCTTTGTTTCTTATGGTCGTTGTTGCTTTAAAGTCTGTATTATCAGAGACGAAAATTGCAGCTTCTTTGTGTGTGTGTTTTTTTTTTATCTCCATTTGGTTGGTAAATCTTCCTCCATCCCTCTGTTTTGAGTCTTTGTGTATCCTTGCATGTGAGATGGGTCTAGATACAGCATACCGATGGGTTTTAGCTTTTTATCCAATTTGCCTGTCTGTGTCTTTTGATTGGGCATTTAGTCCATTTAAATTTAGGATTAATATGGATATATGTGAGTTTGATACTGCCATTTAATGCTAGCTGGCTGTTTTGCCCATTAGTTGATGTAGATTCTTCATTATGGTGATGCT
>CAUYQU010005447.1:0-17955 GCA_963574635.1 Cheracebus regulus
TCCAAGGTGGCAGGAAGGAGAAGTGCAAGCAGGGGAAACACCAGATGCCTACAAAACCATCCGATCTCATGAGACTCACTCTTATCATGAGAACAGCGTGAGGGAAACCATCCCCATGATTCAATTACCTCCACCTGGTTCTGCCCTTGCCATGTGAGGATTATTACATTTCAAGGTGAGATTTGGGTGGGGACACAGAGCCAAACCATTCATTCTATCCCTGACCCCTCCAACATCTTATGTCCTCACATTTCAAACCACATCCATGCCCTTCCAAAGGTTCCCCAAAGACTTAACTCATTTCAACATTAACCTAAAAGTTCAAGTCCAAATTCTCATCTGAGAAAAGGCAAATCCCTTCCTCCTATGAGCCTGTAAAATCAAAAGCAAGTTAGTTACTTCCTAAATACAATGAGTATGCAGACATTGAGTAAATATACCCATTCCAAATGGGAGAAATTGGCCAAAATAAAGGGGCTACAGGCCCCAAGCAGGTTTGAAATCCAATAGAGCAGTCATTAAAACTTAAAGTTCTAAAATGATTTCCTTTGACTCCATGTCTCACATCCAGGTCACACTAATGCAAGGAGTGGGTTCCCATGGCCTTGGGCAGCTCCAACCCTATGGCTTTGCAGGGTACAGCCTCCCTCCCAGCTGCTTTCATGGGCTGGCATTGAGTGACTGCAGCTTTTTCAGGCACACAATATAAGTTGTTGGTGGTCTGGAGGACAGTGGTCCTCTTCTCACACTCCAGTAGGCAGTGCCCTAGTGGGGACTCAGCATGGGGTCTCCAACCCCACACTTCCCCTCCACACTGCCCTACAGAGGTTCTTCATGAGGACCCCACTCCTGCAGCAAACATCTGCCTGGATATCCAGGCATTTCCATACATCCTCTCAAATCGAGATGGAGGTTCCTAAACCTCAATTCCTGACTTCTGTGCATCTGCAGGCCCAACACTAATGTAAGCTGCCAAGGCTTGGGGCTTGCACCCTCTCAAGCAACAGCCTGAGCTGTATTTTGGCCCCTTTTAGCCAAGGCTAGAATGCAGAGCACCAAGTCCCAAGACTGCACGAAGCAGCAAGGCCCTGGGCCTAGCCCACAAAACCATTTTTTCCTCCTAGTTCTCTGGACCTGTGATGAGAGGGGCTGCCATGAAAACCTCTGACATGCCCTTGAGACATTTCCCCATTATCTTGCCGATTAACATCTGGCTCTTCATTACTTACGCAAATCTGGAGCCACTTTAATTTCTCCTTAGAAAATGGGTTTTTCACCCTAGAAACCATCATTCTCAGCAAACTGACACAAGAACACAAAATCAAACACCACATGTTCTCATTCATAGGCGAGTATTGAACAATGAGAACACATGGACACAGGGAGGGGAGCACTACACACTGGGGTCTGTTGGGGGGAAATAGGGGAGGGACAATGGGGGGTGGGGAGTTGGGGAGAGATAGCATGGGGAGAAATGGCAGATATAGGTGAAGGAGAGGAAGGCAGCAAATCACACTGCCACATGTGTGCCTATGTAACAATCTTGCATGTTCTTCACATGTACCCCAAAACATAAAATGCAATTAAAAAAAAAAAGAAAATGGGTTTTTCTTTTCCTATTGCATTGTCAGGCCGTAAAATTTCCAAACTTTTATACTCTGTTTCCCATAGATAGATAGATAGATAGATAGATAGATAGATAGATAGACAGATCGATAGATTGCATTTTCGGTTTGGGGGTACATGCAAAGAACATGCAAGATTGTTGCATAGGTACATACATGGCAATGTGGTTTGCTGCCTTCCTCCCCATCACCTATATCTGGCATTTCTCCCCATGTTATCCTTCCCCAACTCCCCACCCCCCACTGTCCCTGCTCTAGTTCCCCCTAACAGGTCCCAGTGCGTGATGCTCCCCTCCCCGTGTCCATGTGTTCTCACTGTTCAACACCCGCCTATGAGTGAGAACATGCAGTGTTTGATTTTCTGTTCTTTTGTCAGTTTACTGAGAATGATGGCTTCCAGTTTCATCCATGTCCCTCTAAAGGACATGAACTCATCGTTTTTTTATGGCTGCATAGTATTCCATGGTGTATATGTGTCACATTTTCCCTGTCCAGTCTATCACTGATGGGCATTTGGGTTGCTTCCAAGTCTTTGCTATTGTAAACAGTGCTGCAATGAACATTCCTGTGCATGTGTCCTTATAACAGAACAATTTATGATATGTGTCCTTATAATAGAATGATTTATAATCCTTTGGATATATACCTAGTAATGAGATTGCTAGATCAAATGGAATTTCTATTTCTAGGTCCTTGAGGAATTCCAAACTCTCTCTTTGTGAATGCATAAAACTGAATGCTTGTAAGAGCACCCAAGTCACCTCATGAATGCTTTGTTGCTTAGAAATTTCTTTTGCCAGGTACCCTAAATCATCTCTCTCAAGTTCAAAGTTTCACAGATCGCAAGGGCAGAGGCAAAATACCATCAGTCTCTTTACTAAAGCATAGTAAATGTCACCTTTATTCCAATTCCCAATAAGTTCCTCATCTCTGTCTAAGAACACCTCAGCCTGGACTTCATTGTCCATATCACTATCAGCATTTTGGTCAAACCTATTTAACAAATCTCTAGAAAGTTCCAAATGTTCCCACATCTTCCTATCTTCTTCTCATCTCTCCAAACTGTTTCAACCTTTGCCTGTTAACTAGTTCCCAAGTCACTCCCATATTTTCAAGTCTCTTTACAGCAGTGCTCCACTACCTCGGTACCAATTTATTGTATTTGTATTAGTCCATTCTCAAACTGCTCATAAAGACATACCTGAGACTGGGTAATTTATAAAGGAAAGAGGTTTAATCATAATTCAGCATGACTGGGGAGGCCTCAGGAAATTTACTATAATGGCAGAAGGGGAAGTAAAGCATCTTATTCACAAGGTGGCAGGAAGGAGAAGTGCAAGGAAGGGAAATGCCAGATGCTTATAAAACCATCAGATCTCATGAAACTCACTCATTGTTATGAGACTAGCATGGGGGAACCACTCCCATGATTCAATTACCTCCATCTGGTCCCACCTTTGGCATATGGGGATTATTACAATTTAAGGTGAAATTTGGGTAGGGACACAGACCCATACTATATCATAAACTATGGAATACTATGCAGTCATAAAAACAGCGTGAAGTCATGTCCACTACAGGAACATGAATGGAACTGGAGGCTATTATCCTTAGCAAACTAACACAGGAACAGGAAACCAAACACCGCATGTTCTCACTTATGAGTGGGAGCTAAATGGTGAGAACACATGGACACATAGAGGGGAAAAACATATGTCAGGGCCTATCAGATGGTGGAGGGTGCATAGACAGAGAAGATCAGGAAGACTAACTAATAGGTACTAGGCTTAATACCTGGGTGACAAAATAATCTGTACAATAAATCCCCATAACACAAGTTTACCTATATAACACACTTGCACATGTACATCTGAACTTAAAATAAGAGTTAAATAATTTTTTAAAACAAAAATGCTAAGAATAGACCCAAAGCCTTAACTTTTAGGTAGGAATTATAAGAGGGTGCCGAAGGACATTCAGCAACTGTGCAGAGAGACCGACACTAACAGTTACATAAAATCATTGTTATAAAAAAAGTATACAGAGAATGACCCAATGTTTCCTCTCATCATCTCATCTACAGCTTGAGTAGTACTATTGCCATTTGAGACTTAGTAATGCTTTGTTGTGGAGCATTGTAAAATTAGCAGCATCCCTTCCCTGGACACTACCTATGAGATGTCAATAACAGCAGCCCCTTGTTATGACAATAAAAATTGTCTTCAGATATAGCTTGAGAATACCCAGAGTGGAGAGCTCTCAGAAGCCACCCGTCTAGTGGGTAGGTGGATGGCATTGTCAAAGTGAATGAAGAGAAGAGGAAGAAAGGAGAGACTGGAGCAGAATCCTGGCATTGATAAAATCCAGGCAAAATTATTACCAATTGAGAACCACTAATTAGAAGAAAGATCCAAGAGAATTAAGGAAGAATCCCAGGGAGTGATGACTAAATACATTTAAAGACTATGAAAAGGAGAGTGAAAAATAAACATTTTTGACAATTTACTTAGCCTACCACAAACCACAGCCTTGCCTAGAGGAAGGATGATAACAAATTAATAGCCCTTTAAGCCCTAGCTGGGGTAAGGGGTGGTGTTACCAATGAAAGGCATCCATCTATGCAAGTCTGGTAGAGCGAATACTGTAAGTATTCTTAATAGATAAAGAACATTCCAAATTAAAGAAAGAGCATGGCCGGGCACGGTGGCTCAACCTATAATCCCAGCACTTTGGGAGGCCGAGGGGTGGGGATCACGAGGTCAAGAGATTGAGACCATCCTGGTCAACATGATGAAACCCCGTCCCTACTAAAAAATACAAAAATTAGTCGGGCATGGTGGTGTGCACCCGTAGTCCCAGCTACTTGGCAGGCTGAGGCAGGAGAACTGCTCGAACCCAGGAAGCTGAGGTTGCGGTGAGCCGAGATTGCGCCACTGCAGTTCAGCCTGGGTAACCAGAGCGAAACTCCGTCTCAAAAAAAAAAAGAAAGAAAGAAAGAGCAAATCAGAAGAAGGTAATAACCTTAGAAATAAAGCTAAGGACTAATTATAATAAGGATTTTCTTCTTGGAAATGACCTTTTCGATGACAGGCCAATCTGGATTACCTAATTATCATATTGACTGTGAAATTTTCAAATAAGAGAATCTGACTTTACAGATGTTGTGGTTTAAACAAAGAAAAGCATCTGACTGACCAAGAGTTATCTCCTGGACTCTTATAGGATACTTCTGTGCTATTATCTGCAAATACTTCTTATGGAATTTGATTACACTATAAGTTGTATCATCAATTCAACTCAGTTCAACGGGTCTCTACCAGGACCTGGGTGGGATAAAGAGATGCTCAAAGAAGTCTGTTTGCCCTCAGTGAACTTGTTATCTGGTAATAGACAGGAATACTCTGCAATAAATTATGTTAACTTCAGTCCCAATAAATATTAATTTATTAAGTTCCAAACAAGAAGTAGAAATGACCTTGGAAAGCCAAGGAAGGATGCACATAATTTCATCTGAGTGTGATTGAGGAATGGGGATTATTTGGTGTAGATTTGGAAGTAGGCCTTAAAATAGGAAAAATTCAATAGTTACGAATGGAGGATGTACACAAAATGATGTTATAGCTGGAAGGAACAAAAATGGCAAAGGCCAAGAGGTCAGAGGCATAGGCTGTGAGTGTGGAATGAGGAGTTAATCTTTTATGACTGAAGTGTGAAGTATGTGGAAACATGGGAGAGGTTACTTGAAAGCTAGATTGTTGTCAGCTGTGAAGGGCTCAGAATCAGGGTAAGGTATACATGATGATGATTTGAAATTTCTGCCTTATTACTTTGGATATTATGTAATTGCTTCCATCTCCAGACATACTGATTACAAATGAAGAGTAAATTGTTAATAAATTAATGTCAATACGCTTTTCAAAAGCATAAATGTGTCTGAGATGACTAACTGGTAGCAGCTCCAGAATTTGTATCATAATCAAGTGGCTTTTTAGTCTTAGTCTTGATGCTGAATTTACATGGCAAAGATAGCATTTTTACTAGAATTATAAGACCAAATGGAATGGCTTTGAGGAAGACGGTGGAGTTACTGGAGAGACTAGAATTTTCCGAAAATCTCATTTGGAGAATTTAAAACCTCTGAAAATCTGTTTGGAACTGGGTTTCATTAAATAAGAAGCTAGTACATTAAGGATTAAAGGAAAATATATTTGTGCTCTATATCCAAGGATAAAGCAAGACATTAGGTAACAAAATACAAAACATTTATATATGCAGAAAGAAGTAGAAAAGTTCTCCTTGAATGTTATTGACAATCTTCTGGAAAATGCCTATTGAATCATAGGATCAGAAAACTCAAATACTTTATGTTATTAGATACTGTGCACCTTTTAAAAAAGTAAGCATCCTTATGTTATTCAAAAAACAATTCATCCTCCCCCAGAAAGTTTTGTCCTATGGAGTTAGGAATGAAGGTTGCAACATGTCAAATTGATGTCAAACAGAAACTCACAGTTGTATCGGTAAACTTTCCCATTGAGGGGCTCACCTTTGAAAACACTATTGTCAAGAGAGTTTGACCTATCCCAAAATAGTCTGAGTAATCACTCTTCTAAGAAAACAAAAATGCCTTTGTGAAAGGTGCCATTTAAATATAGCTATGTAAATTTCATTATCATTGCCCTTGCTCTAGCTGCTAACAGTGTATTTCTGAGACACGTCATATATGCAAAACCTAGACAGAAGGTTAAGGTCTAGTTGAATTATTGAATAGAAAATAGGATGTCATCATAAGGTCACAATGTTTAAGTGCCTGGACCAAGCTGCTTGAAGAATTTTATTTTAATTATGAAAACATCCCTCTATTTTTAAAATCTGTAATTAATCCTTCTGTGCCTTCTGCTAAATGATGATGAAAATATTCCTTATTGAAGGATATTGAGTGTCCCATATCCACCAATCTTGTAATCTAATTGTGTATATGTATCTTTGTAATACTTTAATTATAAGCTGCCTTGTATATGAAAGTATCTACTACAGCATCTATCTTACAGAAGCTAGTAACATTAATTTTACCTTTAAATGAGTGAGAACTGCACTGAAAATCAGTGAACTAAATTCAAGCCTATCTTTACTAACTACACAGGAAAATCCTCCTTGGGGCTGCCTATCTGTACTCAGAAAGTAGGTTTACCTTCATAGTGAAGATAATTCTAGGTCATGATTCTTTCTTCCCTCTTTCCAGCCTACTCTTATTCAACCAGTGTGGTTATTTGGTTAGTAACCTGAGACACACAAAGTGTAAACCTCAAAGAGAAACACTGTGATATAAAAATCCAGTAAACTCTGGAGACTAATGGATTTGGCGTGGAATTCTGGCTCTGCTACTTACTTTTCCTCCTGAAGGAAGTTATGTAACTTCTGAGTTTTTGTTTCCTGGTTTATGCAATGGCTATAATAAGTGTGTACCTCACAGTGTTGTTTTGAGATTTGGAGGGAATGAACGCATTGATCTGGTCCATGCCCCATGCTCAGGCTGTAGTAGTTGCTGCTGTTGTCATTGTTAGGACTTAGCTAGAACTGACCTGTAACATGTCAGCAATGACAGATCTGAACTAGATGTTCTGGTACCCAGGAGCAGCTGAGGGCAACAGAGAAGTAGAGAGCTCTCAGAAGCCACTCTCTACAGGTGAATAGCGTTGTCAGCATGGAGGCAGGAGAAAGGAAGAAAGGAGAGGCTGGTGCTGAATCCCTGAGCTGACAGGAATGGAAATGTAGGCGTAAGAGAGAACATCAACACCAAGAATGGAATTGGGTCAGGCAGTGGGCAACTGAGAAACACACTTAAAAGAACATTTTTCCTTAGCAGAATCAGAAGCTAGAAAACACAGAAAATCAGGAAAGTGGACAATAATACTAACATTTACATGGGAACCTTTTAAGTTACAAAGCCCATTCACATTCCTGAGTTTATAGTGAGATAGACCCATTATGAAGCCCATTTAATAGCCTTCAGGTTCGCCTTAGAAACTTGAAAAACCTTAAAACTTCACTGATATAAATAACCTGCATGTTTTACAAATCTCCTCACTATATTTCTAACTTTATATTAGAATAGAACAGCGTATAATCACCTGAACTTCCACCTGGTGGGAAATGTCTCACAATAAATATCTCACGCATGTTCTCTAAAGAGCCTAGAAGTAATAAGCCCCCTCTGCTAAGCAAATCTGCACCGTCAGCCTGGTCACTCATCAGTGCCTGAGCAATCATGCACCTGAATGCTGGCTGGCTATCTGCTGGACGAGGGCCACCAGGCAGTGCCAGAGAGGTTAATACAGTGTGCCAAGATGTACTTCCTGAAGGCCACAAATGCTGACTCTTCACTGGTTGCTATGGGAGAAATAGCCTCTTTTCTGCCAAGTGGGCTTCATCTGGGAAAATTGAGCTCTTGGTCATCCAGGCATTTTAATGGACTCTATGAATCACTGATCAGTCAAGAAAGAATGTGAAAGAGCCCAGCGTCCTAAGCCTGCTGATTGGCTTTTTTAACAAAGACAAATGGAGAGTCAGTCATTCTCAATGAAGCAGGCCACAAAAGAGATGCTTTCTACTAACTCCAGCCTCTCCTGTTTCTGTCCCTGGAGGACCATGGAGGTAAAAGCTACCATAAACCACAATTCCTTGCAGATAGCAAAAGAGAGTAAAGGAAACAAGGATGGATTGAATCACTCTGTAACCTTCAAAAAGTCTCAGCCTTGGTTCACAGCAAGAAAGAGACGTGAGATGCCTGGAGCCCTCCTTTTTCACAAGCAACACTGAAATGATTAAGACATGACACAAATTAGAAATAAAGGATCTTAGTTTGGGAAGGGAAATTAAAGGTCATTACTCCATTCACCCCAAACCATTTTATAAATGGGAACTTTGAGGCTGAGAAAGGCAAAGAAAATTGTCCAAGGTCAGAATGTATATTAAAGGCAGCACTGGAACTAGAACCTGTGACTCCATCTGCTCAGTCCAGTGTTGTCTGAGTATACCATACCTCTGTGTGGGGGTGTATTGGACAAAAAGCAGAAAGTATATCCTTTTATGAACAGCATATGATGAGTCACATCACAGAGCTTCTAGATATTGATGCCTTCACAGATATGTAAACCAGAATGAGGGCTTGTATAACAGCATGACTTTCAACCAAACTGTAATATATTGAGGAGTCCCAAAAGATAGAAGTCTTATCCAAGGCATACTGAGGGAACATTTGCTGTCAACCAAAATGAAATAATAGGAACCAGTTTTTCTCCCTCCTGAAGCAGAGAGAGAGAGAGAGAGAGAGAGAGAACAATGGTGTTCAAGTAAATGGGAAATAAACATCTGGCAACCAAGGAAAGTGATTTCTGAAAAAGAAAAACAAATCAAATGAGACCTGTGACTGCGCCCAGACTGTAGTTTCCAGGCTACAACACAGGTTGGGGAATGTGGGTGGAGACACATAAACTCCCTAAGCTGGGGTTCTAGGGAGGCCAATGTGGCTGGTGTATACAAAGCAGAGTACTAAAGTGGAGTACTACAGGGGAAGAGAGCTACAAGGGAAAGGACTCTAGAGACTTTCAGAGAGTGTCCTGGGAGTCTTCATCTGAGAGTGTTTAACAGTGAAGTGTGTGAAGAAACTGGTGAGTAGCTAAGTGATGGTATTATATCCATATAACAGCATGCTTCTCCGTTATACAAAGAAACAAATTGGGCCAGGCACAGTGGCTCACTCTGTAATCCTAGCACTTTGGGAGGCCAAGACAGGCAGATCACTTGAGCTCAGGAGTTCAAGAACAGCCTGGGCAACATGGTGAAACCCTGTTACTTAAAAAAAAAGGAAAAAGAAAAAGAAAGAAAGAAAAGGAAAAAAAGTCAGGCAGGCATGGTGGTATGCACCTATGGTACCAGCTACTTGGGAGGCTGAGGTGGGAGGATCGCTTCAGTCCAGGAGGTCAAGGCTGCAGTAAGCCATGATTTCACTACTGCAGTCCAACCTGGGTAACAGAGAGAGACTCTGTTCAAAAATTAAAACAAAGCAAAACAAATTTATTAACATGCAACATCGATAAATCTTAAATAATTATTATGATTAAAAGAAGCCAATAAGTATTACATATAGAATGATTTCATTCATGTAAAACTCTAGAGAATGCAAACTAGTCTATGGCAGAAATACCAGTGATTGTCTAAGGAGAAGTGGTGGGACAGGTAGTGGCACAAGGAAACTTAGAGGAATGGGTGTATGTTCATTACCTTGATCATAATAACTGATTATGGAGTTATCTGGCAAAATTTTTCACTGGAATCATACAATGTATACTATTCTGCATCAAGCTTCTTTGGTGCAACATGTTTCTTAGATTCACCTGTGTTGTGGGGTGTTATCAGTAGTTTATTCCTTTCTGTTGTTGAATAGCATGCCATTATGTGAATATACCACAATTTTAAAATATTTTTAAAATGTTTGTGGGTACATGGTAAATGTATATATTCATGGGATACATGAGCTATTTTGATACAGGCATAAAATGAATAATTACATCAGAATAAATGGGCTCAAGAATTTTTTATTTGTGTAGAAAAATCCAATTATACTATTTTAGTTAGTTTTAAATGTACAATAAATTGTTTACTGTAGTCATCCTATTGTGCTATCAAATGCTATATCTTATTCTATATGACTATATTTTTGTACCCATTAACCATCCCACTTTCCCCACCCACAACCCTTCTCAGCTTCTGGTAATCATTCTTCTACTCTCTATCTCTGTGATTTCAATTGTTTTACATTTTAGCTCCCACAAATAAGTGAAAACATGCAAAGTTTGTCTTTCTGTGCCTGGCTTATTTCATTTAATTTAATGATCTCCAGTTTCAACCATGTTGTTGCAAATGACAAGACCTCTTTATTATTATGAATTATTATTATTTTTGAGATGTAGTCTTATTCTGTCACCCAGGCTGGAGTACAGTGGCACGATGTCTGCTCACTGCAACCTCTGCCTCTTGGGTTCAAGCAATTCTCCTGCCTCAGCCTCCCAAGTAGCTGGGATTACAGGCTTGTGCCACCACACCTGGCTAATTTTGTATTTTTGGTAGAGATGGGGTTTCACCATGTTGATCAGGCTGGTCTCGATCAAACTCCTGACCTCAAGTGATCAGCTTCCTGAATTGCTGGAATTACAGGCATGAGCCACCATGACAGGCCAGATCTCATTATTTTTTATGGATGAATAGAACTCTGTTGTATACATGTACCACATTTTCTTTATCTATTCAACTGTTGATGGACACCCACATTGCTTCCAAATCTTGGCTATTATGAATAGTAGTTCTACAATACAGAGAGTGCGGATACCTCTTTGATACAATGATTTTCTTTTTGGGGGTATAGACTGAGCAGTAGGATTGCTGGATCATATGGCAGCTCTATTTTTAGTTATTTAAGGAAACTCCAAACTCTTCTCTCTAATGGGTTGTACATTCCCACCAACAGTGTACTAAGGTTCCCTTTTGTCCATATCCTCGCCTGGATTTGTTATTGCCTGTCTTCTGGATAAAAGCCATTTTAACTGGGGCGGGATGATATCTCATTGTAGTTTTTATTTTCATTTCTCTAATGATCAATGGTGTTCAGCTCCTTTTCATACACCTGTTTGACATTTGTATATCTTCTTCTGAGGATTGTCTATGCAAATCTCTTGCCCATCTTTTAATCAGAGTATTAGATATTTTTCCTATAGAGTTGCTTGAGCTCCTTATGTATCAATCTTGTCAGATTGGTAGTTTGAAAATATTTTCTCTCTTTCTGTAGGTTTTCTCTTCACTTTGTTGATAGCTTCCTTTGCTATGCAGAAGCTTTTTAACTTGATATGATGCCATTTGTTTGTTTTTGCTTCAGTTGCCTGCACTTGTGGGGTACTACTCAAGACTGACCACTCCAGTGTCTTTTAGAGTTTCCCTATGTTTTATTTTAGTAATTTCATAGATTGAGGTCTTAGACTTAAGTCTTTAATCCAATTTGATTTGATTTTTGTGCATGACAAGAGATGTGGTCTAGGTTTATTCTTCTGCATGTAGACATCCAGTTTCCCAGAACCATTTATTGAAGAGACTATCCTTTTCCTAATGTATATTCTTGGCACCTTTGTTAGAAATGAGTTCCCTGTAGATGTGTGGATTTACTTCTGTTCCATTGGTATGTGTGTCTGTTATTATGCAAGTTCCATGTGTGTCTGTTATTACGCAAGTTCCATGCTGTTTTGGTTACTGTAACTCTAGAGTAATTGGAAGTCTGGAATGTGACTTTTTTTTCCTCAGTTACTTTTTTTTCCTCAGAAAAGCTTTGGCTATCCTGAGTCTTTTGTAGTTCTATTTAAATATTAGAATTGTTTTTTTCTATTTCTGTCAAGAATGTCTTTGGTATTTTGATAGGGCTTGCACTGAATCTGTAGATTGCTTTGAGCAGTATGACCATCTTAACAATATTAATTCTTCCAATCCATAAACATAAAATATGTTTCCTTTTTTTTTTTTTTTTTGGTGTCCTATTCAATTTCTTGCATCCATGTTTTATAGTTTCATTGTAGAGATCTTTCACTTCTTTGGTTAGGTTCATTCCTAGTTATTTTGTTTGTAGCTATTGTAAATGAGATTAAGTTCTTGATTTCTATTTCAGATTGTTCACTGATGGCATATAGAAATGGTACTGATTTTTGGTATGTTGATTTTGTATCCAGCAACTTTACTGAGTTTGTTGATATGTTCCAATAGTGTTTTGGTGGGATTTTTAGTTTTTTTCCAAATATAAGATCATATCACCTACAAACTAGGATAATTTGACTCCTTCCTTCCCAACTTGGATGCCCTTCATTTCTTTCTCTTGTCTGCTCTCAACTAGGACTTCGTACTATGTTGAATAATAGTAGTGAATGCAGACATTCTTGTCATGGTTCAGAACTTAGAGGAAAGGCTTTCAGTTTTTCCTCATTCGGTATAATACTAGCTATGGGTCTGTTGTATATGGCTTTTATTTTGTTGAGGTATGTTCTTTCTATTCTTTCTGGGTATCCTTCTATACTCAGTTTTTTGAGGGTTTTTATCACAAAGGGACGTTAAATTGTATCAAATGCTTTTTCTACATCATTTAAATGATCATATGGTTTTTGTCCTTCATTCAGTTGATATGATGTATCACACTGATTGATTTGCATATGTTGCACAATCCTTGCATCTCTTGGATAAATCCAATTTGGTCGGGATGAATGGTCTTTTTAATGTGTTGTTGAATTCAGTTTGCCAGTATTTTGTTGAGGTTTTTGCATTAATGTTCATCAGGGATATTGGCCTGTAGTTTTCTTTTATTCATGTGTCTTTTTCTGGTTTTGATTTCATAGTGATACTGGCCTTATAGAATGAATGTTTATTTCATTTACATACAGTGTTATTATTGGTAAGTAAAGACTTACTCCTGCCATTTTGCTATTCATTTTCTGGTTGTTTTGTGTGCCTTGCTACACATTAAAACTCCCTGGGGGAATTTTTTCCCTTTGCTTCTAACCCTCAAAATTCTGATTTTGTTGAGTTGAGATGGAGCCTGGTCATTATTGTTTTTAAAATGTTACCCTGATTATTTTAATATTCAGCCAGAATTGAGGACTACTGCAATAGTGGGGAAAATGAGATTATTAGAAGAGCTTTTTCTATCTAATCTCAATAAGGCAGTTACAGAAAACTTACTTTTCAGCAGTGTGTTAGATCTGACTTACAATAGCTTATGAAAGATGATTGCTAAAATTTCAGAAATTTTGTTAACTCATTGATGTTGTTTTGGTCAATGAAAAGTAGATGTGTGGGATGATTTACACATTGGTGAATAGTACAAATCAGTGTCTCCCCCTACTAGCTGATTGCAGAGCACTTACCAGTACAGCTGCTCTAGTCTTTAGTTCATTTTCCTTCACCTTGCTTGTCCTTGAATCAGAAACTACATGTAACTAGAGGCACTCTCCTTTTAATGAAGTTCACATGAAAGTTTTTTCCCCTATAGTTCACCATAAAATTGTTCTGCATCCTCTTCTCTTAAATAGAAATGGCTGCCACAGTAGCCTAGGGTGAAGTCGATAAATACCTTCATAAATATGAACTGACAGAGTTAGGAAGGCCCCACTTTCTATGCAAGTCTATTTGCTCTTTTTCTCATTCGTCTGATAATTTATAATTATTGATCTAATATTCATGGCTCTCCAGACCCACAGCCATCCTTCCAGTTCTATAGCACATGAGTTACTTTCCATGTATTTTATTGCAAGTGTATAAAATAAAATAAAACTTATCCTAGGCAGATGTGATATCGAGGAATACCAGAAAAGAAAACAGCCTTGTAAGTCATCTAGCCCAAGCCCTTCACTTTTAAAATAGTGTAATAGGCCCAGAGAGTTTAGGTGACACCCCATGGTTATATCACCAGTTAGAGGCAGAGCAGAATCATATATAACTCAAGTCTCTTCACTTCTAAGCTACTTTACTCTTTTCTATGCCCTTGCATCTCAAAGTGTAGCCTCCCCCACAGTCACATGGCCATCATCTGAGTGCTTTTTACAAACACAGAGTCTCTGTTATTACTCTTATCAAATTAGTTTGTGTCTCCGCAAGGTTTTGAGGTTATTTGTATGTACATTAAAGATTAGGAAGCATAAATCCATCCAGAAATTCCACTTGTAGGTATATACCCAAAAGAATTAAAGACAAGATCTCAATGAGATATTTGTACACCTGTGTTCATAGTAGTATAATTCACAATAGCTAAAAGATAGAAACAACCCAAGTGTCCATTCGTGGATAAATGGATGAACAAAATATGGTGGATGTGTGTGTGTGTATAGATATACACCATTATACATACACTGTGTATACATACATATGGGACTATTATTCAGCAATTAAAAAGGAAAGAAAAAATTCTGACATATGATATAACATGGATGAATCTTGAAGACATGAAAAGTGAAATAATCCAGTCACAAAAGACAAATACTGTATTATCTCACTTATATGAAGTACCTAACATCAAATTCATAGAGACAGAAAGTAGAATGGTGGTTCCCAGGGGAAAGGGGAGATAGGAGTGGGAAGTTATATTTTTTTCTTTTTTTTTTTGAGACAAAGTCTTACTCTACCACCCAGGCTGGAGTGCAGTGGCACGATCTCAGCTCACTGCAACCTCCGCCTCCTGGTTTCAAGCTATTCTCCTGCCTCAGCCTCCTGAGTAGCTGGGACTACAGGTGCATGCCACCATGCCCAGCTAATTTGTGTATTATTAGTAGAGACAGGGTTTCGCCATATCGACCAGACTGGTGCTGAACTCCTGACCTCGTGATCCACCCACCTTGGCCTCCCAAAGTGCTGGGATTACAGGCTTGAGCCACCGCGCCTGGCCAGGAAGTTGTTGTTTGATGGGTGTAGAGGTTCAGCTTTGCACAATAAAAAGAGTTCCAGATATTGGCTGCACAGCAATGTGAATGTACTCGACACTATTACACTGTGCATTTTCAAATGGTCAAAATTATAAATTTTATGTTCTGTACGTTTTGCCACAACTTAAAAACTTTTTAAAAACTATTCACTGAAAAAATCGCACTGATATGATTGTGGTCTTCTGGAAGGTTTAATTCACAAACTGAAGCAGATGTCAAGTGGAGAAAAAAGCAAGTAGAAAGACTGTGAAAGTGAATTGAATAAAACCAGTTTTCATTTATTTAAAACTTATTTTTACTAGGCTTTCTATTCCTGGCTCAGAATCATCACCACAACCTGTAGATAGATATCATTTAATACTTCATGGGTTGTTTTTTGTTTGTTTTTTGTTTTTGAGATGGAATTTCATTCTTGTTGCCCAGTCTGTAGTGCAATGGCACAATCTCAGCTCATTGCAACCTCTGCCTCCTGGGTTCAAGCGATTTCCTACCTCAGCCTCCCAAGTAGCTGAGATTACAGGCATATGTCACCACGCCTGGCTAATTTTGTATTTTTAGTAGAGATGGGGTTTCTCCATGTTGGTCAGGCTGGTCTCTAACTCCCGACCTCAGGTGATCCGCCCACCTTGGCCTCCCAAAGTGCTGGGATTTCAGGTGTGAGCCACTGCGTCTGGCCAATGCTTCATGTTTTTAATAGGGTAACCAACTTGTCCATTTGCCTGGGACTCCAACTTTCCACATGGAAAGCCTCATGTCCTAGGAAATCCCTCAGTCCCGAGCAAACCAGGACAATCGATCACCCTATTTATTAATCTTAGAATCTTGTAAAGGCTACTGTGCAGCAGCTCAGTTGAGCCAACACTCAACCACAGACCTGACTGACAAAACAACCAAAACAACTCCAATTAAATTAAAAAAAGAAAAAGAGAGGAGTGAACACAAAACCTCTCTGCCAATGTCATTGTATCATTGTAAGGTAATATTATTGTAATATCTCTCACTACAGTTTGGATTTGCATTTAAAAGAAATTTAATCTGGCGTGTCAAATATTCTTAACTAGCTAGTTTCTCTACCCCTGTTAAAGATGCCATTATGACCACTGAAATTCTGGGAAGTGCGAAGGATGCTTCCCTTCTAAAGCAAAGGCAAATCTCTGACTTATGTGCTGTGTTTAGAATGACTGTGGAGCACAGGGAAAAAGAAACAGGCAATGACAAGCCCCAGGTATGGAGTATCATCAGGGCTGTAATCAGTTTTCACCCAAAATCTTCTTAACAAAGGACTTCAGGGAGAAAGTCTAGGCTTTAAAAGTCATTGCTGAACCCCACCCTCTCCCACCAAAAATCACTGTAACCTCTGGCAGTGTTCAAAGCATAGGCTGACAATTGGACAGTCAAAGATGTTTGGATTACAGTCTGCGATTAACCACATTGAATTTTTTCTGGATTTACCAGAGACATGGTAGGAATAATCAGGATGAACAATAAAGCCAAAAGATTGAGCTTCACCTGTGGTCCTCATAATCCACTGGAGCCAAGAAATCTCACACAATTCACACATCTGTCCTACATCTATCTTTTTCAGTCTTGAGTGCTAAAGTTAAAAGAAAGGGCTGGGCGGGGCACAGTGGCTCATGCCTGTAATCCCAGCACTTTGGGAGGCCAAGGTGGGCGGATCACCTGAGGTTAGGAGTTTGAGACCAGCTTGACCAATATGGTGAAACCCCATCTCTACTAAAAATACAAAATTAACCAGGTGTGGTAGCGCATGCCTGTAATCCCAGCTACTTGGGAGGCTGAGACAGGAGAAGCGCTTGAACCCAGAAGGCAGAGGTTGTAGTGAACCGAGATCACGCCATTACACTCCAGCCTGGGCAACAAGAGTGAAACTCCATCTCAAAAGAAAAGAAAAGAAAAGTGCTGAAAAGAACAATGGGAGGAGAGGGGAAGCTCCACTCCAAGGAAAAAAAGAATGAGAGTACTGGCCAGAAATCATTAAGAAGGAGAAACTGCCTAAATTGCCAGGGATATTTTAGAATAAGACAGGAAAGCAATTCTTTATATTTTATTGTATCTCAGAGAATGACTACTGTTATGATGCTATCAGTCCTGAGGTAATGTTGCCACTGCCTACATTGCTTTGTTTTTCATTCTCATTACCTATTGAAGTTAATAATAAAAGCCTAAGTCATGAGCAGAGGGAGAAAATCTAGTGAGACTGTTCTGCTCCACAGTCATCTCTAGATTAGGGAAAGAAGAAGGCTTAGAGAGAAATCTCTAGTAGGAGCTGTAAAAAGAAGGCAATAGAATGCTAGCTTCCTTGAACATCTATAAAGGGAAAGTGTCATTCTTAGACCTGGCTTTGAGTGAAAAAGCAAAGAAACAGCCTAGAACCAAAGTGTTCCCATTGTAGGTTCACTGAAAAATTCTCTTGTCCATTCAGAGACAAATCCTTCAGAAATGAGAGGAGCCAAATTAGTGACTGAATAGAACCACTCTCAACCTTTTTATTCTACAACGCAATTGACAAATGATGTCCCCATGCCTAGCAAACTCCCAGGGCTGCCCCCAAGGTTAGTCTCCTTTGCCTATTTGATTTCTGAAAATTCATTTTTTTCTTTTTTTTTTTTAGAATAAAAAGAATGAAAGAGAGAAAGGAAGAGGATGAGATTTTAGAAAAAGACAGAAAAGGAGAAAGAAAGAAACAGCAAAAGAAAGAAAAAATGAAAGAGAAAGAGGAAGAACTTTGATATTTTTTAGTAGAAGTTTCATCTTGTTGGCCAAGCTGGTCTCCAACTCAGGGCCTCAAGCTATCCACCTGTCAG
>CAUYQU010005448.1:0-24858 GCA_963574635.1 Cheracebus regulus
CAAAAGAGAGTGGAGGCCAATATCAACATCCTTAAAGAAAAGAACTTTCAACCCAGAATCTCATATCCAACCAAATTAAGCTTTGTAAGTGAAGAAGAAATAAAATCCTTTATGGATAAGCAATTACTGAGAGATTTTGTCACCACCAGACCTGCCCCACAAGAGCTCCTGAAAGAAACACTAAGCATGGAAAGGAACAAATACCAGCCACTGCAAAAGCACACCAAATGGCAAAGACCCAAAATGCAATGAAGAAAATGAGACAGCTAATGGGCAAGAAAACCAGCCAGTAACAAAATGGCAGGATCAAATATTAACATTGTTAATATTAACATTGAATGCAAATGGTCTAAATGCCCCAATCAAAAGACACAGACTGCCAAACTGGATAAAAAGTCAAGACCCATTGGTGTGCTGTATTCAGGAAACCCATCTCACATACAAAGACACACATAGACTCAAAATTAAGGGATGGAAGAAAATTTACCAAGCAAATGGAGAACAAAAAAAAGCAGAGTTTGCAATCCTAGTCTCTGATAAAACAGACATCAAACCAACAAAGATAAAAAGAGACAAACAAGGGCATTATATAATGGTAAAAGAATCAATCCAACAAGAAGAGCTAACTATCCTAAATATATATGCACCCAACACAGGAGCCCTGAGATATATAAAGCAAGTTCTTAATGACCTAAAATGAAATTTATACTCCCACACAATAATAGTGGGAGACTTCAACACTCCACTGTCAATATTAGACAGATCAACGAGACAGAAAATTAACAAGGACATCCAGGACTTGAATGCAGAGCTGGACCAAGCAGATCTAATAGATATATACATAACACTTCACCCTTAATCCACAGAATATATATTTTTCTCAGTACCACATTGCACTTACTCAAAAATTGACCATATCATTGGAAACAAATCAGTCCTCAGCAAATGCAAAAGAACAGAAATCATAACAGTCTATCAGACCACAGTGCAATTAGATTAGAACTCAGGATTAAGAAACACACTGAAATCTGCACAACCTCTTGGAAACTGAACAACTTGCTTCTGAGTGTCAACTGGATAAACAATGAAATGAAGGCAGAAATAAAGATGTTCTTTGAAACAAATCAGAATGAAGACACAACCTAACAGAATCTCTAGGACATCTTTAAAGCAGTATCAAGAGGGAAATTTATAACAATAAATTCCCACATGAGAAACAAGGAAAAATCTATCATCAAAGATTGACCCCTATCATCAAAATTGAAAGAGCTAGAGGTGGAAGATCAAAAAAAACTCAAAAGCTAGCAGAAGACAAGAAATAACTAAGATCAGAGCTGAACTGAAGGAGACAGAGACACAAAATACCCTTCAAAAAATCAATAAATCCAGGAGCTGGTTTTTTGAAAAGATCAACAAAATAGACTGCTAGCCAGACTAACAGAAAAGAAAGAAGAATCAAATAGATGCAATAAAAAAAGATAAAGGGAATATCACTACTGATCATACAGAAATACAAACTATCATCAGAGATTACTACAAACAGCTCTATGCACATAAACCAGTAAACCAGTAAGAAATGGATAAATTCCTGGACACTTTGACTACACCAAGACTAAACCAGGAGGAAGTTTAAACCCTGAATAGAGCAATAACAAGGGCTGAAGTAGAGGCAGCAATCAATAGCCTACCAACCAAAAAGTCCAGGTCCAGATGGGTTCACAGCTGAATTCTACCAGATGTACAAAGAGGAACTGGTCCCATTCCTTTTGAAACTATATAAAACAATACAAAAAGAGGGAATCCTCCCTAACTCATTTCATGAGACCAACATCATCCTGATAACAAAACCAGGCAGAGACTCAACTAAAAAAGAAAACTTCAGGCCAATATCCATGATGAATATTAATGCCAAAATCTTCAATAAAATACTGGCAAATCGAATGCAACAGCATATCAAAAAGCTTTTTCATCATGGTCAAGTAGGCTTCATCCCAGGGATGCAAGGCTGGTTCAACATAAGCAAGTCCATAAACGTAATCCATCACATAAACGGAACCAAAGACAAAATCCACATTATTATCTCAATAGATGCAGAGGCCTTTGACAAAAGTCAATAGCACTTCATGCTAAAAACTCTCAATAAACTAGGTATCAATGGAACATATCATAAAATGATAAAAGCTATATATGACAAAGCTACAGCCAATATCATACTGAATGGGCAAATGGTGGAAGAATTCCCTTTGAAATCAGGCACTAGACAAGGATGCCCTCTATCGCTACTCCTATTCAATATGGTATTGGAAGTTCTAGACAGATAAATCAGGCAAGAAAAAGAAATAAAGCGTATTCAATTAGGAAAGGAGGAAGACAAACTGTCTGTATTTGCAGATGACATGATTGTATATTTAGAAGACCCCATAGTCTCAGCCGCAAATCTTCTCAAACTGATAAGCAACTTCAGCAAAGTCTCAGGATACAAAATCAATGTGCAGAAATCAAGCATTCCTATATACCAATAACAGACAAATAGAGAACCAAATCAAGCAAGGACTGCCATTCACAATTGCTACAAAGAGAATAAAATACCTAGGAATACAACTAACAAAGGATGTAAAGGACCTCTTCAAGGAGAACTACAAACCACTGCTCAAGGAAATAAAATAGGACACAAACAGATGGAAAAACATTCCATGCTCATGGTTAGGAAGAATAAATATCGTGAAAATGGCCATACTGCCCAAAATAATTTATAGATTCAACATTATCACTATCATGCTACCAATGATCTTTTTCACAGAACTGAAAAAGAAAAAACCCTTTAAACTTCGTATGGAATCACAAGAGAGCCCACATAGCCAAGACAATCCTAAGCAAAAAGAAGAAAGCAAGAAGCATCACACGTCCCAACTTCAAACTATACTACAAGGCTACAGTAATCAAAACAGCAGGGTACTGGTACCAAAACAGAGACATAGACCAATGGAACAGAACAGAGGCCTCAGAAGCAACACCACATATCTACAACCATCCGGTCTTTGACAAACCTGACAAAAATAAGCAATGAGGAAAGGACTCCATGTTTAATAAATGGTGTTGGGAAAACTGGCTAGCAATATGCAGAAAGCAGAAACTGGACTCCGTCCTGTCACCTTATACTAAAATTAACTCCAGATGGATTAAAGATCTAAACATAAAACCTAACACCATAAAAACACTAGAAGAAAACATAAGCAAAACCATCCAGGACATAGGTATAGACAGGGACTTCATGACTAAAACACTAAAAGCAATGGAAACAAAAGCCAAGATAGACAAATGGGATCCAATTAAAATTTAGAGATTCTGTACAGCAAGAAAAAAAAAACCATCATTAGAGCAAACTGGCAACCAACAGAATGGGAAAAAAATATTTGCAGTCTACCCATGTGACAAAGGGCTAATATCCAGAATCTACAAAGAACTAAAACAAATATACAAGAAAAAAACAACCCCATTCAAAAGTGGGTGAAGGATATGAACAGACACTTGTCAAAAGAAGACATACATGAGGCCAACAAACATATGAAATAATGCACATCATCACTGGTTATTAGAGAAATGCAAATCAAAACCACAATGAGATACCATCTCATGCCAGTTAGAATGGTGATCATTAAATAAAATCTGGAGACAACAGATGCAGGTGAGGATGTGGAGAAAGAGGAACACTCTTACACAGTTGGTGGGAGTGTAAATTAGTTCAACCATTGTGGAAGACAGTGTGGTGATTCCTCAAGGATCTAGAAATAGAAATTCCATTTGACCCAGCAATCCCATTACTGGGTATACACCCAAAGAACTATAAATTGTTCTACTATAAAGACAAATGCACACATATGTTCATTGCAGCCCTGTTTACAATAGCAAAGACCTGCAACCAACACAAATGCCTATCAATGATAGAGATAGACTGGACAAAGAAAATGTGGCACATATACACCATGGAATACTACGCACCCATAAAAATCAATGAGTTCGTGTCCTTTGTAGGGACTTGGATGAATCTGGAAACCATCATTCTCAGCAAACTGACACAAGAATAGAAAACCAAACACCACATGTTCTCACTCATAGGCAGGTGTTGAACAAGGAGAACACATGGTCTCAGGGAGAGGAGCATCACACACTGGGGACAGTTGGGGAAGGGGACAGGGAGGGGTAGCAAGGGTGGGGAGGGATAACATGGGGACAAATAATGCTGGATATAGTATGCACCTATGCAACAATGCTGCATGACCTGCACATGTACCCCAGAACCTAAAGTAAGATAAAAAAAAAAAAAGACATTACAGAAGAAAAGATATGGCAACATAAAATTTTTTTATTTTAGACATAAATGAAAATCATTAAAAAATAAAAATATTAGTGACTGGAATATTCTTACTATATAATTGTACAGATTAGAGAAGGAAAGAGGGTTACAGACAGGGCAATAAAAAACAAGAAGTAGCGCTAATAATTTGTGCTGAAGGTCTTTAAAAATTAAAAATATTAATTGTAATATGATAAATGAGTGGAGTATTTGAATGAAGCTTACCAGTCTACAGAAATCAAGCAAATAGGAAAGAAGAAACCATTTTTTAAATTATACTTTAATTTCTGGTGTACATGTATAGAACATGCAGGTTTGTTACATAGGTATAGATATGCCATGGTGGTTTGCTGCATTCATCACCCTGCCGTTTACATTAGGTATTTCTCCTAATGCTATCCCTCCCCTAGCACCTTACTCCCCAACAGGCCCTGGTGTGTGATGTTCCCCTCCCTGTGTCTATGCATTCTCATTGTTCAACATCCACTTATGAGTGAGACCATGCAGTGTTTGGTTTTCTGTTCTTGTGTCAGTTTGCTAAGAATGATGGTTTTTACTGCAAAAGACATGAACTCATCCTTGTTATGGCTGCATAGTATTCCATAGTGTATATATACATTTTCTTTATCCAGTCTATCATTGATGGGCATTTGGGTTGGTTCCAAGTCTTTGCTATTGTCAACAGTGCTGCAATAAGCATATGTGTACATGTGTCTTTATAACAGAATGATTTATAATCCTTTGAGTATATACTCAGTAATGGGATTGCTGAGTCAAATGGTATTTCTAGCTCTAGATCCTTGAGGAATCACCGCACTGTCTTCAACAATGGTTGAACTAATTACATTCCCACCAACAGTGTAAAAACATTCCTATATCTCCACACCCTCTCCAGTATCTGTTATCTGCTGACTTTTTAATGATCACCATTTTAGCTGGCGTGAGATGGTATCTCAATGTGGTTATAATTTGCATTTATCTTATGACCAGTGATGATGAGCTTTTTTTCATACGTTTGTTGGCTGCATAAATGTCTCCTTTTGAGAAGTTTTTGTTCATATCCTGCACCCACTTTTCCATGAGGCTTTTTCCTGTAAATTTGTTTAAGTAATTTTAAATGTTATATAAGAAGGAAAATAATCACTGTTGGTCCTTGGTTCAGTAGTTAAAAATACTTATTGTGATGGTTAATATGTGACATCAACTTGATTAAATCGAAGGATGCCTAGACAGTTGGTAAATTATTGTTCCTGCGTGTATCTGTGAAGTGTTACCAGAGGAGACTGACATTTGAGTCAGTAGACTGGGTGAGGAAGACCCTCCCTCAATGTGAGTGGGCACCATCCAATGGGATGCCAGTGTTGCTAGGGCAAAGTTGCCAGAGAAGATGGAATAATCTTGCTTGCTGAGTCTTCTGGGACGTTGAAACTCCACGTTCTTCTGCCTTTGTACCCTTGGACTTACACCAGTAGTTTGCTGAGGACTCTTGTGCCTTTAGCCACAGACTGCAGTCTGCACTTTGGCTTCCTTACTTCTGAGGCTTCTGGACTCAGACTGAGCTACTACTGGCTTCTTTCTTCCTCAGCTTGCAGATGGCCTATTGTGGGACTTCACCTTGGGATTCTGTGAGCCAATTCTCCTTAATAAACTCCTTTTCATATATATATATATGTATGTATCCTATTCTGTCCCTCTGGAGAACCCTAATACATTTATATAATAATGATTAACATTGATTGGACAAAGATTGTGCTGCCATTATATCAAATTATTAATGTAAGAGGAAATGAGAGTGGCATTAGGAGATAAATCTTGCCACAATAGCCAGACCAAAGATTTATTACACAATGCCAAAAAAGAGAAATTGATAGCTGATATGGTTCTCTTTGTTTTAGAAATATGGAAGCAAACACACACACACACACACACACACACACACACACACACACACACAAACGAAAGGTTGCAAATCGCTCTGGGAATTGGAGTTAGAGGTAAAATAGTCTGACTAAGGGAAAATGCTGGATTTCATTAAAAATGTTTTACCTTGGTTTGATTTTTAAATTAGGCACAGATTTGAATTTGATAGAAACAAACACAAATCCTATACATAGAATGATTTCTACAATGCAAAATTTATAGCAAAAACATTGTAAGAAAATAAAACAGAAAAAGTGATTGCTTCTGGGGGCATATTTCTACATGCCATTTAACAATTTCTTTGTACATTCATTTCTTCCAAATTTCTTAAAATTAGTACATCTCAAACAATAAATAATCAACAAAACAAGTAAAAGGCTACATGAAGTCATATGATACATGAGAAGAGAAAGCATGAGAGATAAACTAAGTGAAAATGAGTGTGGAAGGATCATACCATCAGATAAGCAATATTAAGTGACCACTGTGAAGCTAGTACTGAAAGAATAAACAACAACAAAAAATGAATACAACATTTGCCATCCCTTTCAGGCACTTAAAATTAAGTAAAATAAAAATAAATGGAGGAAATACATTAGAGAGTTTTATTTTTATGAAAAATAATAAAATTTAAAGCTCAATTGATAGGAAAGTTAGAGATCCAATAACTCAAATTCAGTCAAAAATGAGAGTATTTTCTTCTCTGAAAAGTTCTGCTCTTCTGTGTTTAATAAAGAGTGGTTCCCAGTGGTTCCCTGCTCCTATTGTCAACAATTGTTCATTGTAAATAGCTCTCATACAAAATTATGAAAATTGTCATAAACTCAAAATATTAAAGTATTTTTCAATTATTCAATTTGCAACATGCAATATTGGACAGAATTTTTGCTTAAAATTCCATCTGGTGGATTCTTAGGAAATCTGCTCATCAAAATACTAGTTGTAATGACGATTTTTTTATTCTTCTGTAGTATTTACTGCTTGCTTAAAATGGGTTTCAGATTTTAAGTCAAAAAAGGACACTTCTCATCCAAATATCAGTTGTAATGATGATTTTTAATTTTTCTGTGGTATCAATTGCTGACTTGAGTTGGTTTTCAAATACTAAGTCTAAAAAGGGCACTTCTTTCTCATGTCTGCTTTTTTTTTTTCTTTTTGAAAAGGAGTCCTGCTCTGTTGCCAGGGTGGAGTGTAGTGGTGTGATCTGGGCTCACTGCAACTCCATCTCCAGAGCTCAAGTGATTCTCCTGCCTCAGCCTCCTAAGTGGCTGGGACTACAGGCACTCGCCACCATGCCCAGCTAATTTTTGCATTTTTAGTAGAGATGGGGATTCACCATGTTGGCCAGGATGGTCTTGATCTCTTGACAACGTGATCTACCCACTTCGGCCTCCCAAAGTGCTGGGATTACAGTCTTGAGCCACCGTGGCTGGCCTGCCTGCCTTTTATTCAGAAGTGATTAAACAACATGCTAATGAAGCTTAAAAACCAGAGCCATTTCTTGCACGGGCCCCTTCTAGCAACATGCTCTGCATGTTTTTGTGGGATTTGAAAAAGCAGGACACTTTAATCAAAATTAATTAAGACTCCTGCGTCTTTTCACTTTGATTTAACTTTCAAAATTCTTCTGTTATAGAGGATCGTATTTGGAGTGTCTGTGAGGTAGTTGAGCCGGGAACAATTGAGTTTGACATTGTGGTCCAAATGGACCACAGTCATATCTGTGTATATCTGCGTTATTGTTTCCATCCTGGTATAGCTATGGCTTTAAGGATTACTCCTGCAGCCCACTGTGTTACCTCTCTCAGTGTTGAGACACAAAGATACAGAAAGGGGGTCTCATGGAGCTATTAACCTGTTCTACTGAGGGTGGCACTGGAAGGATATGGGTAACAAAGAAAAAAGGGTTTGAAATGCATAGGATGAGAAGCTAGACTATGAAACATTTATCCAACTCTGACCTGTCATAAATAAACTTGTAATACAACTTTTACCCATATTTGACAGCAATAGCATGACATTTATTAGACATTACAACAGTAAGCTGTGAAGTTAAAAGAATGTTTTAAATGATCAGTAATGTAAAAATAAATTTCAATCAAAAGACTCAATTGCTCTCTAGTTTCTTTAAAATATAACAAATCATTGACATCTAAAGTGGCAATCAAAGTTTGAAGTAGGAAAGAAATAGCAAGAAGTCTATCAGAAAATTATTTAATTAAAATAAAATTACTGTCTTCTGGGTTTGTAATTTTACTTTAATTAAAATAGTTGTCTTCTAGGTTTTGTAATTTTACCAGTACTTGACAGCTTTTTATAATTTTTAATTTATTGAAATTTATTTTTTCATCATAAATAAATATTAATTTTTGTACATAATTTTTTATTTGTAAATTTTTTTTCTCATAAAACTGAGGCCACCCTGGCTTTTTGTTATTTTAAAATATTTACTATGCTAAGTTTCACAGGTTTTTCTTTTTTAATAAAATAAGTTTTATATAGTTAATCTCAGTGTAGATCATCTTAATAGATTAGGGGACCCATTTTTCCCCCCTTTTATCTTTGTGTACAGTGAATTCAGATGATCACACAATATGAGGGAAAAATTCAAGAAATCAACGAAAACTGAAATAAGTCAAAGGAAATAACAGAGTTTATAATAAAAGATTCTGTACAAAACGTCTGGATAAAAGCTGCCCACTGTTTCAATCCATTCCTCTACTTCCACCCACATTAACTTTCAAAAGGTTATTGGCCTCATTTAGAGATGAAAAAGTGTTCTAGCCCTATATAAGAACTACTAAACAGACATACACAACATAAAACTAAATCCAAGAAAAAAGAAAAAGAAAAGAATATACATAAAAGATAACGGAGTAACATACAACATAGGAAGTATCTTAGAAAACAGGGAATGATTGAAAAAATCAATTTCTATTATCTCCGTTGAAATTATAGGCACCTTATTTCTTTGGAAATATGATAATAAGACAAGAAATGAGATAAGTGCTAAAAATTTTGATGCAGAGAAGAAATTTAAACTGGCTGGCAGTATTCACGAAAGAAATGGGGGAAAAACAAATATACTACAGAATATCCTACATTATATAGCTTAAATAATAAAATAAAAGCAACCAAAAATACAGACACATTGTGAATGATCTTGAGGAAATCAGAAATGGAAGGAAAGAATAGAGACAAAAAGACAAAGAAATAAATAGAGACAGGCAGGGATAGGAAAACAAAGAATATCCAGCAAATACTTATTTCTTGTCTCTAAAGCACAAAAATAAAGATCTGAACCCAGAAAAAAATGACAGAATACTTAAGAAAAAAGTATATCCTCAGAAAGATGCTAAAATAAGATGAATAAAGATTCATAAAAAGTAACTTATAAACAATAGGTGAAAATCAAATTGGCCTCAGCATTCTCAATTCCTTCTAAGACCAGAGACAAAAAAAGGAAGCATTTCTTCACTCAGTGTTGTGATCTGAATGTGTCATTTGGAACTGTGGTCATTATCTTGGGATCAAGAGTGGAGCCAAGAAGATAAATCAACATACAGTAGAAAAACCTGATAATATATATATATATTTTGAGACAGAGTGTCACTCTGTCACCCAGGCTGGAGTGCGGGGTGCAATCTCAACTCACCGCCACCTCTGTCTCCTGGCTTCAAGTAATTCTCCTGCCTCAGCCTCCAGAGTAATTGGGATTACAGGTGCCTGCCCTTAGCCTGGCTAATTTTTGTCTTTTTTGTAGAGACAGAGTTTCACCATGTTGGCCAGGCTGGTCTCAAACTCCTGACCTCAGGTGATCCACCATCCTTGGCCTCCCAAAATTCTGGGATTACTGACAGGTGTGAGCCACCATACCTGGCCTATGTGATGATGTTCTAAGCCAACTCTGGATTCCTCCATCACTTTGGATGATAAATTTTTCTTATTGCTTAAGCCATTGTGATTTCAGTCCTTGGTTACTTGTTGTTGAAAGCTTCACCAAAGACAAAGACCACATGATTATCTTAATAGATGCAGAGAAGGCCTTTGACAAAATTCAACAGCCCTTTATGCTAAAAACTCTCAATAAACTAGTTATTGATGGAATATATCTCAAAACAATAAAAGCTATTTATGACAAACCCACAGCCAATATCATACTGAATGGGCAAATATTTGAAGCATTCCCTTTAAAAACTGGTACTAGATAAGGATGCCCTCTCTCGCCACTCCTATTTGATATAGTATTGGAAGTTATCGCCAGAGCAATTAGTCAAGAAAAATAAATAAAGGGTATTCAATTGTGATGTGGCAAGGAAAATGGCTTCAGCCAGGCTAAATGTAATGGCTTCTCAGGCTCACAGGCTATGTGACAAGGCACTACGATTACTCAGGCCAATGCCAGGTGCAGACACCAGCCATCATTTCAATGGAATTCAAGAACACGCCACTCAGGGTTGCACTGACCCTGAGAAGAACCCCCACTGTCTCTAGCTGCTGGCCTTGGCTCCTGTACAAACTGCTTGCTTACTGATATTGGGAGTTTTCACTGCCTCTAACTGCTGGCCTTGGCTTCTGTACAAACTGCCTGCTTGCTTGAAAATCTACTTGCAAAGATCCCCAGTGCCCCCCCGCCCCGGAAAATCCCCAGCCCCCCCAAAAAAGTGTTGTTTAGCATAAAAGCCCAGCTCTCCCTCAACTCGGGGCCATGGGTTGGAGAGACGTGAGTCCTCCGTGGTCGCCGGCAATAAAGATCCTGCAATTTGTCATACTTTTGTCTTGGTGCTGGTCTTCTTATCGCGCTAAAAATACAACACATGCACAAGTCCACACATTAATTTGCTTAGTATTCTTACCTTTGAAAATGTTTTTGCTTCTCAGACCCTTGTGATTTCAAGTCCCAAGTCCCTGATCTCTTAATGCTTGGTTTTTGACACAGTCCGCAGCCTTCCCGGCCTCAGTCCTCACCCTCCACTGGTCTGTGCAGTCATCCCCACGCAGCCCCACAGTTACAGTCAATAGAGCCTTTCCTCCGTCTGTTGGCAAACACTCCTGTTCTTAGAGCCTCAGAGAGTGAGGCAATGACAGGGTTCATGATTTAAAAATTTCCCCTTTCCTGAAGCTTCTTTATTGGGACACTGGTGTTAAAAAGCAAAAAAAAAAAAAAAGTTTAATTTTTTTTTTTTTTTTTTTTTGAGACCGAGTTTTTCTCTTGTTGCCCAAGCTGGAGTTCAATGGTGTGATCTCGGCTCATAGCAACCTCCACCTCCTGGGTTCAAGCAATTCTCCTGCCTCAGTCCCCCAAGTAGCTGGGATTACAGGTGCTCACCACCATGCCCAGCTAATTTTTTGTATTTTTAGCAGAGACTGGGTTTCATCATGTTGGCCAGGCTGGTCTCGAACTCCTGACCTCAGGTGATTCACCCGCCTCGGCCTCCCAAAGTTCTGGGATTACAGGCGTGAGCCACCGTGCCCGGCCAAAAAATATTTATGTATCATGTGGAGCAGAGTTGCCTAAATGACAAAAAGATACTTTAAATCCCAGCCTCCATTTTCATCAGTCAGAGGAATTCAGAGGAGGCTCAGGAAAATCATGAGGACAGAGGGCTGTATCCTGAATCCCTAGCCTACAATCCCGGTGTCCATCAGTCAAGGAGGGCGGCCCTCTTCACAGCTGCAGGCTGTCCTGCATAACTTTGTCAATTGTTGATGAACTAATTCTATTCAGGTTGTGTTTTGTAAGGATCAGCTGAGTAGGATCCTGCAATTTCAGATGATTCAGACTCTTTTAAACAAAACCCTTGGCTAGGATCTATTTCAAACAAGGAAGAAAATTCTTTTTTCATTGCTAAAGGAATTGTGTTTAATGAGATGCAGAAGGCTATAATTTAAATCGTTTTTTTAAATGGAGTTAGGAGGTTTACGGAAGATGAATGGAAAACCTGGTGATCTCTTGTTTTAGTAGCGGCTCTTTGCTACTGTACACGTAACACAGACTACTTAAATTTTAAGATGCTACCATCCCTTGGGCATGAACTGTGAATGTTTGATATTCCTTGATTCCTTCACGAGGCTGTGTGGATATTGATCTTTGTCTAATCCAAGCCTTGGATCATTAAAAACGATGAGTTCAGGTTAATGTTGCCCTGTAGCCAGCAGGGGGTGCTCGTGCCCTTCGTATCCCAAAAGGCTGCAGCAACCTCTCCCAGGCTCCAGGTAAAACTGGTTTGAGTCACCATTACTATCCTTCTCTGTTTAAATTGGCCATTTGCCAAGAACAGCATTAACTTCTTAGCGACCTGTTAACAGTTGATCAATTATCTTGAAAAATATTTGGGAAGCTATAAAATTTTAAAAGTGAAAAGCAAAATATATCTTCTGTTTTTTAACTTTTTCCATAAACATGAATCACCTGGGGGGAAAAGTAGATGCTTTTCGATCTTTTCAATGATTGCACCAGTTCTAAACCATCCAGGTGTTTTTGAAATGGCCCACAGTCATCTTTAATAGCACGTGAAGGGGCCAAGGTCCTCTCAACTTTGGATTTAATAGCCTGCCCCCTTCAACTGCCAGAGATATTGATATAGGCCTGACTGTTCTGTTGTAATTTCAATTCATTTTCTCCTGCATTAGTATCTATAGCATTGGATGGACATTTTTTTTTTTTTTCTGTAGAGGCCAGGTCATAAATATTTAGGCTGTGTGGGCTGGAGAGACTATTGCAACTACTCCACTTGGCTGTGATTGTGCAAGAGCAGCTGTAGACAATATGCAAACAAACGTTCATAACTGTGTCCTAATAAAACTTTATTTATAGTTTGGCCACGCCCTGTCTTTTTGACAGCCCTCCAAAACAGTCAATACCTTCCATATATCTGTAATTTCATGTTGGTTATAAACACAAGCTCTTTTCCGATGAAGAGGAAAATAATCGAATCTGAAAGTCCCTCAGATTCAACTCCTTTCCCAATGCCTGGTCCTCCTTATGACACTCTTGACAAGCATCATTGCCCACGGCTCGGAACTCTCATGCTTTCTGTCTTCCCTGCAACACAAGCAGTGGCCCTGAAGAGCAGACAGGATGATACAAATGCCAGAATTTTTTAAGGAGACAGCACAGCAATTTAGAGATGAAGGCTGCTGGAATGGTGAAGTTTTAATCTTTTCATTCATCGCAGGGTTTAATCCATATTTGGAAAGAATGATGCCACAGTATAAAACTGACAGGCACTGACTGGCCTGAAATATCCCAGGAAAATGTGGTTTATTAAGATTTCTCTAGGAGTTGATCCAAGAACATTTTTCTTTCTGCCTTTTGATCTGTTGAAAGATCCACAGGCTACTTGGACGCCTGAAAGACATAAATGCCAACACGGAAATACACTCTGACGAGTGGCCTTGTAAAGACAGCCAGCTCTTAGACAAGGAGTCATTGTAAGGGTAGGAACTGAAACTTTTTTTTGTCTACTACCCAACCTTCTGAAACCCTTCTTTTCTTTGTGCTTTTTCTGTAAACAGTTTGTTTCTTCCAGCTTGGAGTGGGTTTAGGGAGCCTGAGAAAACACGGTTGCTCCTGCAGTGTTGGTCTTTCTTTACCTGACCCAAACTTCCTCTTCCCCTCTCCATTTTTGAGAGTGAGAGTTTACATGCTCCTTTTCCTCCTCTAGAAGAAACATTTAGCTGGGGCTGACACGGAGGCCAGGACACAAGAAATGACCAAGAGGAGGAGCCCTGGAGGCAGTAGATGAAGTATTTGTCCCTTTTACAGTGAGATAGTTTTATGTAACTATCAGAGGTTCCTGGAGGCACCCAAACAAAACAGAGGACAGGAAGCAAATATCTGAGAGGCCCCCAAACCTCTGTCTACTGTGGGACCCAAATGAGCACGTGAATCTCTTCTGGATATCTTTTGGATCCTTTAAGAGTAGCAGAGGCTGGGTGTGGTGGCTCACACCTGTAATCCCAGCACTTCAGGAGGCCGAGGTGAGTGGATCACAGGGTCAAGAGATGGAGACCATCCTGCCCAACACGGTGAAACCCTGTCTCTACCAAAATACAAAAGTTCGATGGGTGTGGTGGCACACACCTGTAGTCCCTGCTACTCGGGAGGCTGAGGCAGGAGAATCGCTTGAATCTGGGAGGTGGAGGTTGCAGTGAGCTAAGATCGCACCAGCCTGGCAACACAGCGAGACTCCATCTCAAGAAAGAAAAGAACAAAAGAGTAGTAGAGACCACTTATAAAGTTTTATTATAAAGGATTATTGGGGTCGGCCATGAATTCTCCGCCTTACTCACATCTGATGGGGAAAAATGGGGAGGATCAGATATCACAAAGATACTGGAAGAAGATCGAAGACTTGAACTCCCAGCCCCAGACTTTATCCACCATGATCCCCACCTGCAGGTGTCTGGGGGTTCCTCTTGCCCAGCCTGCTCAGTCTCTGAACCCCCAGGATGGGTCTCTGGCTTGCTCAGAGGTGCAAGCTCCCAGCTCCCCTTTGCCAGTTGCCTGAAGACTCAGGGGTGCCTCTCTGGAGGATGTAGTTTTAACCTTTGTCTGCTGTGGGCAGGTGCTTGTCACAGGGGGACTCATTTCTTCCTTCTGCTTCATGCTATGGGGAGGGGACTGACTCTAGATATCTGCTGTGCTAAGACAGCACAGTGTGGTCTGAGACAGAGCCTGGTCTTGGTCACTCTGATCTCTGGCTGCCTGAGAGACAGTGTGGGTAGGGGAAAGAGAAGACTTGCATGCTGTCATCTCCTCCCTAGGGCCCTATTGACCTTCAGTGGATCCACACTGGAGGTTGGGCAGAGGAGAGAGACAGATGATGGCTTGTCTCTTGTAGAAAGGCCTCTTCTGGAAACTTCCAAGCACCTAACATTGTAGGGGGAGAGCAGGAGACGGAGAGAGAAATGCAAAAAGCCACGTTCCCACACTAAGATCTCCCATTGGCTCAGCCTCCTATCCATGAGGGAATGACCGGAGATGCTACCTGCTTCCCGAGGGCTGCCAACTACAAGTACGTAGCCTCCCCTAGCTCTTAGCGCTGTAGCCAGGCATAGTTACAAATAAACTCTGGGGTGACTTATCCTTGTGTGGTGTGTGGAAGTTAGCCCTTTCTTTGATGAACTAAAAACACATCAATTAGGTATTCCCTGGTTTCCCCACACACTGGTAGTAGTAGATTTTCTTGGAATGCCCTTCTTTGGTCTGCTGGCTGATTATTATTTTCAGAGGACACTAATGACAGCCCAGGTGTGATGTCTACAAAGCCTTATGTTAAGGTGCTTGCATAGCAAACCTACCATTCAGGTAATGACGGCCGTCCTCTGGAGAAACAAGCTGAGGCCACACGGGGGAAGGCCCTAGATGCTTGAGAAGGGTGTGAGGCCAGTCACAGGAGTCGATTCGGTGGAGTGGGGTGTAAGAGTTACAAGTGGCTTTATGAAGTTTTTGTTGAGTGTGGAAGGATGGAAAGAGCTTTACTGAAGAGACATGTTTTCTTCTTGTTTCCGAGCTCAAATCAATTTCCTTATCATAATACAAGCAAAGGTAATAATTATTAGAATCACTTACCATGATTATGGATGACAGGAATTGCAGTTGGGCAAAGGGACTCTTTTGTATATTTAAATTTCCTTCTCTGAAGTTCTAGCTTCCTTATTTTGTCTTCCTGATAGTGACTCACACCACAGTAGGTGTGAAGCAGGTATTGAATGACCACCTCTTCCTGGGTTCTTTATTCCAATTCCACTCATTCCAATACAAATTTCTTGAAAACAAAGAGTAATGACATCCATAACACAAATGAAAGCAGCCTTTCCAAGATGATTTAATTTAGTATTGAATAGGACACAATTTCTCAGTTAGAGTTGTTGTTGTTTTTTTCTTAAAAGTTCAGCCAGACTGGGCGCAGTGGCTCACGCCTGTAATTCCAGCACTTTGGGAGGGAGGCCAAGGTGGGTGGATCATGAGGTCAGGAGATCAAGACCAACCTGGCTAACACAGTAAAACCCCCTCTCTACTAAAAATACAGAAATTAGCCGGGCGTGGTGGCGTGCACCTGTAATCCCAGCTCCTCTGGAGGCTGAGACAGGAGAATCGCTTGAACCCGGGAGGTGGAGGTTGCAGTGAGCCGAGATCAAACCACTGCACTCCAGCCTGGGCGACAGAGTGAGACTCTGTCTCAAAACAGAAAACAACAACAACAACAGCAACAACAAAAACTTCAGCCATCGTTTGGTTCATTGAAGAAAGAAATGGCCCTTGAAGAGAATTTAGAAAGATTTTTGTAAGTGAATACTCACTTATACGTAAATAGGGGTACACTTTTTAGTGTTACATTAGCTAACACAATAGACAAATTTGGACACGTGTTTTCCATCCTCTCCCACGAATCTGATTGGTGAACCTCTCATGGCTTGTACTATGCATGGACTCCAGGAAAAGTTTGGGGCGAAGTGATCGATCTTAATTTCCAGACCTCATTCTGTCTTCTGTTCTTGGTGAGAACCTAGGAAACATCTCCCTTCCAGGGAGGGATGACTTGGTGCTCTTGCAGGTTTAGCTTGCGTGGACCCGGACGGTGCTAGTGGGATTCTGACGATGCTGCCTTCATCCTGTTCATGTAAACCGGTCCCGAGACTGGTTTATAGACACGACATTCACTGTGGGGAATGCACTGAATCGTCAATTGATCAAAATCACCCATAATCTTGCGACTCGTGAGTGAGCAGCCTCAGTATCCTCTGGGAGCTCGTTAGATGTGCAAAATCTTGGGTCTCAACCCAGAACAATTAGATCAGAATCTGCATTTTAACAAGATCCCCGCATGATAAGTATGCACATTAAAATTTCAGAAGTACTGACCTACAAGGCTTGGGACTGGGTGGTGACCTGAAACGACTGCTTCCTAGGGTGCTGGAGATGATACACGAACATTTTCAGAACATGTTTTTTATGATGAGACTCCAGATAAAATATTTTCAGCTCATGATTGTTGATGGTGTTAGGTGTATTTGTGGCCTGTCCATTGTTACCACCCTCTCTTTGTTTTGTCCTGTCATATTCTGTGTGTGGGGAAAGACGATTTTGATAGAAACCAGGAGTGGGTGAGGAGTCTAACTGGACAGATATCAAAGGTTTGATGTCCTCCAGGTTCGGAACTTGCTAAGCTCTCAGGGAAGCAATCATCATCCCTGATGCTGATTGGTTTTAGATGAAAACAAGAGCACAACCTCTGTGTGCAAAGGAGTGGATGCCCGGAGGTTTGAGAAATGAGAAGGTAGCTTTTGGTCATAAAAACCTGTCCCCTGGTCCTGAGTGCCTATTTCTGACTTATGGATCTTGTTCTAATACCAGGTAAATGATGTCAAACTACTTACTAATTGCCTCTGAAAAATATGAGTTCTGATTTTCAAATAGGAAAATCCAGATTTCTCATCCCTGGACTCTTACCTTAGATGAAAGCCATCAGCAAGGGCTCATTAAAATGAGTTGCCCGTGTTCTGATTTCATGTAACTCTCTAGCAAGCATTGTTGACTCGTGTGGCACAAACAGCAAATACACCGGGTGCAAGTTCTGTTTTCACCATTTTATAGCTCTATGACCATAGGCAAGTTAATGTAGTCCATTTGAGCCTCAGTTTCCCCAAACGTAAAATACAGGTAATGATATGCCACAGGGTTGAGACAAATGTTAAATGAGATTGTGAATGTAAAGCTCAGTCATGGATAGTTGTTATTTAAAACACTCCTGGCACATGTGTATGTACGTCATATGCATACGTGCTATGTTGTGTAGGCATACCATGGAATTAGCACAAATTGACTTGTAGTTTTTATGATATGACTCATAATTTTATTAGAGAAATTCCCATTTAAATTTCAAAGAGAAGTTTGGGTGAGTAGGACAATCCATGTACTGAAATAGTTATGCACATGCACACACACACACACACACACACACACACACACACACACACAATTTTAAGGTAAAACTTCTGAGTATCACTAGGTCATCGCTGAGTATGTCAGAAACACTGTCTTTTTCTTTTTACATGATCTCACCTCAAGTGTATTTTAGAAACCCTCTAATCCTCTTCAGAGAGATGGTGACACACAGATGTTGTAATAGAATAGATGAGATGGAAATGAGTCACACACACTGGAATGAACGTAGGCATGCAGTAATTCAGAAAACCAGTGTTGTTACCATATGGAAATAACCAACAAAATACTTCAGGTGATAGGTAAACACCAAAAATCTTAAAAGTACTTATTGATTAAAGGCTGTATAAAAGTATAGCATTCAGAGTATTGTGAAGTATTGTGAAGAATCATGGCTAGAATAAATGAATTATACTCTTAATGACTTTTAAATATTATGACTGGGAGCTACATAATTATTATGATCACCTCAATTTGTAAATGACTTATAGTTTCTTGGTGAAGGAGAACATTGCTTACCTATGTTGAAAACAGATTACTTTTAGTGAAACTGTTGATTTGTGGGCATAAATATTTGTAGAGAAATTGTTAATGTCCCTGGAATGAGGAACTAAAACAGAGAGTCAAAAGGAATTGAAACTTGAAGATAAGAAAAAGAATTTGCGTGGGCATCCTAGCATGTTAGAGTAAGGAGCAGGGGAAGCCCCCTCTCCAGGTTGGAGCTACCCTGCGGGTCCCACTTGGGAAGGAGCAGAGAGGAGAGCTGTGAATATCATTCATGGGCAATGGCTTTACTCTCTACTGTCTTTGAAGAGGGCAGACCCTGGCTTTTCTCTTGAGAGTTTGATGCTTCAACTACTGTGATTAGGCCAGGACTTTCTTGGAAGTCCATGTCATTGTTAAAATGGCTGGTATTCTGGTCAAAAGTTTGGTGGCATGCAAATGAAATAGTTTGCCTTAAATCAGCTATTGTCACTGAGCAAGTAACAGAGTCTTCTGTTTAAAATACTCAATTTCATTTGCCTATGGCTGCATGAAAAACAATCCCAAAACTTACTGGCTTAAAAAAAACCCACCATTTTATTTGTTCACAATTATTTTTGTGGGCCAGAATTTTGGATTCAGAATAGTGGGGATGGCCTGTTCCTGCTCTGTGATGTCTGGGAGCAGCTGCACTGTCTTGAATGGCTGGGAACTGGCTGGAATGGCTTGACTCAGTCATATGCCTGGAGCTTCAGTTATGGCTGTTGCCTGGATTCCTCAGCTTTGTTTGGTGTGGGCTCTCCAAGAGGATAGCTTAGACTTCGTCACAGTATGATGTCTCAGGGTAGTTTAACTTCTCACATGGTAGCTGGCTTCCTATAGGCCATTCCAAGAGGATGACCCCCAATGTGCAAGCATTTAGTAAGCCTCTGCTTGTGGCAAGCTTGCTGATGTTCCATTGGCCAAATGAAGTCTCATGACCAAACCCGGCATCCATGTGGGAGGCCCTAGAGAAAGGCATGAGTGCTGGAGGCATGGATTCACTGGGGCCACCGATATCTACAGCATACCCAGAAAATAATACCATTATTTAAATGATAAATTTAAATATCCATTTATAAATTTTTAAATTTAGCATTATAAAAATGGTATTATTTATCCTTGGTCATCTAGTGGCTAGAAAAAAAATTGGCATTATTTACTATTAGTTTTCTCTTGTGAAAGACCAAATAGGTATATGTGAAGCTATGGTACACATTGGTACAAGTTGCTTCATGTCCATGAAAGCTATGGTTAGAAATATGTTATTTTATCCCAAATAAATGACATGCTCTATCATTTCACACAAGGTAAACTTTTAAAAATCTCTAGGCTAGGCCAAGTGTGATGGCTCACGTCTGTAATCCCAGCACTTTGGGAGGCCAAGGTAGGTGGATTGCTTGAGCCCAGGAGTTCAAGACCAGCCTGGACAACATGGTGAAACCCTGGCTCTGCAAAAAATACAAAAATTAGCCAGGCATGGTGGTGTGTGCCTGTAGTCGCAGCTACTTGGGAGGCTGAGGTGGGAAGATGACTTGAGCCTGGAAGTTTGAGGCTGCAGTGAGCTGAGATCACACCCCTGGCCTCCAGCCTGGTTGATAGAGTAAGGCCCTGTTTAAAAAAAGAAAAAAGAAAAAAAAAAAGAAGTCTCTAAGCTAAATGTAGTCTGTGTTAATCACCTTACGTCTATCTGTAAAGAAAAATCCAATCTTTCGTACCTACCTCTGGCTTACTATTTCTTGTAATTATTGACTTTTTATATATTGGTTCCAGCTTAGAGAGTGCATAAGTTATTTTGGCTTTTCAATAGTTCATCCATTTATAATTGTTATTATTAATTTGCTATTAAAAAATACAGTATGCTTTCTTCAATTCTGATGTTTTCATATGTTGAAGATGCTGGAATGAATAGGAATGAGACCTGAGTCCCAGGAGGGTTGGGATAACTTTTCTAGTCTTTTGCTTCCTTATCTCTCAAATAAGAAGCTCCAATCGATTGGAGCTTATGTTACGATGTACATTACCAAATCATACATAAACTGTGATTGTAAATGGAAGATTTTGTGATTATTTTCTGGATCTGGTATTGTAACTGTCTTTTCAGCTTGTCATATTATTTTTAGATAGTCCTCAAAAGATATTTCTAGCAATATTCAAAAATTGACCTTGAGAAAAATATGTATATTTTATGCACATTTTCTGCATTTCAGGAAAGAGATAATAATGTCTAAAAGAGCAGAATGAGTTGGTGCTAAAATAGAGGAAAAAAATTATTTTTAGGTCTGCTTAGAGACTACAATACCTAGTAACATAAAGAAGTTATCTTAGTAAATTGAAATAGAAAAAGAGAACCTACTGAAAACGAATATGAATCCATTATTGACCCAAATAACAACAAGTCACCACATACAAATACTGCACAAAGAAAACTTAGTGACGATGTTTGTGTACTAGTTATTTCTGTGTCTCTTTGAAAGAGTAATGATAAATATTAATTTTACACCAGAGAGTTAGTGTATTTTAGTTAAACGAATAGTGGTTCTTCGTCTTCTTCTTCTTCTTTTTTTGTGCCTAATTTCAAATTGTTAGGGGCTGGTTTTCTATTCTTTGGCATTAAAGATCAGAAACACCAATTGTAGCTTTAAAAAGAAGATGAATCCAATTTTAACAGATGCTCAGTTCAGAAAATTTCAAAAGCAACCCTTTACAAAAGAGTATTAAACATAGAGACAAAAACTATGTAGGACATTGCCAATGTATCAGGTGACAATGGGACTAAATCACACTCATTTTTGGTTTAACAGCTGTTAAAGAAGTTGAGACCGTGGTCTAGACGCAGCTGCTCCGATCCAGTGAGTGTCTCGGAAAATGCTTTCACTGCTCTGGGCCTCCATTGATTTGTCTGTAAAATGGGAGATTTGAACTATCCTGTGTCTATAGTCTCTTAAATTGTTAATATCCTATAATTCCATATACTGATGATGTCTTAATGGATATGTGGATTTCTCCCTTCCTTTCCTCCAGCAGTGCTCCTCTGCACTGGCCTCAGAACAGTGGCCCACATTCCTAGAATGAGAAAATGGCATCTTCTTCAGAAGACAGAGGTATATAGTCTCATGGTTTACCCACCTGCTACAGTTCAGCCTGTGATGTGGTTTGGCTGTGTCCCCACCCACTTCTCATCTTGAATTGCAGCTCCCATAATTCCCATGTGTTGTGGGAGGGACTCCATGGGAGGTGATTGACTCATGAGGGCAGGTCTTTCCCATGCTGTTCTCCTGATAGTTATGAGATCTGATTTTTTTTTTCTGAGACAGAGTCTCACTCTTGTCACCCAGGCTGGAGTTCAGTGGCCCAATCTCGGCTCACTGCAATCTCTGCCTTCTGGGTTCAAGCAATTCTCCTGTCTCAGCCTCCTGAGTAGCTGGCATTACAGGCACCCGCCACCATGCCCAGGTAATTTTTGTATTTTCAGTAGAGATGGGGTTTCACCATGTTGGCTGGGCTGGTCTTGAACTCCTGACTATAGGTGATCGGCCCGCCTTAGTTTCCCAAAGTGCTGGGATTACAGGTGTGAACTGCCACTCCCAGCTGAGATCTGATGGTTTTATAAAGGGGAGTTTACCTGCACAAGCACTCTTGCTTGCTGCCATGTAAGACGTTTTGCTTCTCCTTTGCCTTCCACCATGATTGTGAGGCCTCCCCAGCCATGTCCACATGTGAGTCAATTAAACCTCTTTCTTTTATAAATTACCCAGTCTCGGGTATGTCTTTATAGCAGCGTGAGAACACACTAATACAGCATGATACTCAGGATCCTAATATTTGCAATTTGGATCTTAGATGAGTTACTTCCCCTTTTAGAACCTTAGTATCTGCCTGTAATGAAATTTTTCCCCCTTAATTTCCTTTTCAAGCTTACAATAACCTAAAAGAGAGTTACTCTTTTAGGCCCTTCAGCATTTTTCCTTCTTAAAAGTGAGATAGCATACTTTTTGGTCATCTCACACTTCCAGTGAGGCTTTCTGGGCCTCCCTTTCTCTGTTTCCTCCCCTCTCTTCCTGCTGGCAGAAGTGTGGATTGTGGAGAGCCTCATGCCCAGGTTGCCTGGCTACAGGGTGACAATTCTGCCCAGTGTCTGGCTGCTGTGAACGTGCCTGATGTTGAGATTTCCCTGTATCTTCCATGGACAATGTTCTGAGAACCTCTCGTTAGTTTCTCATGAGACCCCGAGGTGCTATCTTGCCTCATGATATTAAAAAAAGACACGGTGCAATTAGTATGGCATTTTATTGGCTACAAAATAGATGCACAATGATGAGATTCTGAAGGCTACAGTAGGAAAGGAGAGCTTTAACTCATAAACTCACACTGATTCAAAAAGTGCAATATATTAAGAGCATTATAAGAAATCTGGTGAGATCGTTACAGAGGAAAAAAATAAAAGTTTCTGAGTCTGATAACTCCAAAGATATCTTTTAGAACTCACTCATTAGTGTCTGGGCGAGGACTTTTCTTGGGGGAAAATAGATTTTACAACAGGCAGAAATGTTTATGGTCTCATGTGTGCTTTTGGATCTCATTCACTTGACAAAGCACTAATCTTCCATTGACGGTCTCCTGTGTTATGGCCTTGATCTTTGGAGTTGCAGACGCTGAGAAAAAGAGTACGGAAGACATCACTGCCATGCTTCCTCCACCATCTGAACTGTATTCATTTTCAGTTCCCTGCTGTCAGCTCCTGAAGGCTCTCGGTGCCTTCCAAAATGACCACTAAGCAATATGGCGGGCTCTGCTACAGGGAAAAGGGATTTCCTCAAGGAGGGATTTTCTCCCACTGTCCAGGAGATGAAGATCTCTGAACAGTGTCACCTTCTGGAGGTGAAGACCTTCATCATAGGTGTGCCTCATGTGGAACCTGGTCTCTGACCATAAGCACTTGGGGAATTCTTTCTCTGCATTTGGGCTTTGTAGCGCTGCACAGATTCCTTGAGCTTACAGAGCACTCAGGGCTATTCAAAGTACCTTATTTTAAGGTCTAGAAAGCATGCCACATGAGGGATGGTTGAGAAGCCAGGGATCCTTACCATGGCTGTTTTCAAATGTATAACTTACTTGAATAAGTGCCTGTTGAAACATCAATAAACCAATTCTATTGATTGGTTACAAGGGAGAATTTTGTTAAAATAAAACCTCTCCAATGGGTCTGTCTCATCAAGTATGGGTTTCTCATCTTAGGACACGTGTGAAGAGAGGCTCAAAGACCCTTGTCTTATTTTGTAGAGGGGTAGAAGTTAGACCAGCTGTTCTGTGATGATTACTTCAACTTTGAATCTCCAATGCCTTAGTATTGATTTATCATAAACTAATCAGAAAGTGCCACTTGTCCCAGACTATGGTCTCCTAGGACTTTTCTGTGAGATATTAAAGGTAACCTGAGAAAGGTTTCCAGGTCAAAGATGTTTGGGAATACTGGGCTAAACAAAGTTAAACTTTTGTTGTTTCTTCCTCTTTCTTGTTCCTTTTCTCCTTCAAAGCAGTACCTGTTCCATCTTTAACATACTGAAATGCAACAGGACTGTTCAAGAAGAGAATAATGGCACACAGTATTTCTAACCTTATCTGGCCATAGAATACATCATCTATAATACACTATTCAAATTTCATGGAACACAAGTGTTCAACAGAATAATCTGAGAAATGACATGAAATCATTGCCTCTTAATTTTCTAGGAGTTTAGTAAACAGACACCATTACTTAATAGAGACATAATACTATGAATTATCATTTTAATCTTCTTTACTGCTTGCTTTTATATATATTGAGGAAGATAATGAGAGCTCCCTTCATTTTGTATTACTTAATTTGTTAATTGAAAATCAACTCAATGAAATAAAACAAGAAGGCAAGATGACAGAAAAAAGGGGAAAAAAGGATGAACAAAGTCTCCAAGAAATATGGGACTATGTCAAAAGACCTAATCTACGTTTGATAGGTGTACCTGAATGTGACGAAGAGAACGAATCCAAGCTGGAAAATACTCTTCAGGATATTATCCAGGAAAACTTCCCCAACCTAGCAAGGCAGGCCAATATTCAAGTCCAGGAAATA
>CAUYQU010005449.1:0-17897 GCA_963574635.1 Cheracebus regulus
ACCAATAACAGACTTAAAGAGAGCCAAATCAAGAACAAACTGCCATTCACAATTGCTACAAAGAGAATACAATACCTAGGAGTACAACTAACAAGGAATGTAAAGGACCTCTTCAAGGAGAACTACAAACCACTGCTCAAGGAAATAAGAGACGACACAAATAGATGGAAAAACATTCCATGTTCATGGTTAGGAAGAATCAGTATCGTGAAAATGGCCATACTGCCCAAAGTAATTTATAGATTCAATGCTATCCCCATCAAGCTACCAATGACCTTCTTCACAGAACAGGAAAAAACCACCTTAAACTTCATATGGAACCAAAAGAGAGCCCGCATAGCCAAGACAATCCTAAGCAAAAAGAACAAAGCCTGAGGCATCACCCTACCTGATTTCAAACTATACTACAAGGCTACAGTAATCAAAACAGCATGGTACTGGTACCAAAACAGAGATATAGACCAATGGAACAGAACAGAGGCTTTGGAGGCAATGTCACACATTTACAAGCATCTGATCTTTTACAAACCTGACAGAAACAAGCAATGGAAAAAGGGTTCCCTGTTTAATATATGGTGTTGGGAAAACTGGCTAGCAGTGTGCAGAAAGCAAAAACTGGACCCCTTCCTGACACCTTACACTAAAATTAACTCCAGATGGATTAAAGACTTAAACATAAGACCTAACACCATAAAAGCCCTAGAAGAAAAACTAGGCAAAACCATTCAGGACATAGGCATAGGCAAGGACTTCATGACTAAAACACCAAAAACATTGGAAACAAAAGCCAAAATAGACAAATGGGATCTAATTAAACTCCAGAGCTTCTGTACAGCCAAAGAAATAATCATTAGAGTGAACTGGCAACCAACAGAATGGGAAAAAAATTTTACAATCTACCCATCTGACAAAGGGCTAATATCCAGAATCTACAAAGAACTAAAACAGATTTAAAAGAAAAAAAAAATCCAAAAGTGGGAGAAGGATATGAACAGACATTTTTCAAAAGAAGACATTTATGAGGCCAAAAAATATATGAAAAAAATGCTCGTAATCACTGATTATTAGAGAAATGCAAATCAAAACCACATTGAGATACCACCTTGCACCAGTTAGAATGGTGATCATTAAAAAATCTGGAGACAACAGATGCTGGAAAGGATGTGGAGAAATAGGAAGTTTTACACTGTTGGTGGGAGTGTAAACTACTTGAACCATTGTGGAAGACAGTGTGACGATTCCTCAAGGACCTAGAAATAAAAATTCCATTTTACCCAGCAATCTCATTACTGGGTATATACCCAAAGGATTATAAATCATTCTACTACAAAGACACATCCACACGTATGTTCATAGCAGTACTGTTTACAATAGCAAAGACATGGAACCAACCCAAATGCCCACTGATGACAGACTGGACAAGGAAAACGTGGCACATATACACCATGGAATACTATGCAGCCATAAAAAAAATGATGAGTTCGTATCCTTTGTAGGGACAGGGATGAATCTGGAAACCATCATTCTCAGCAACTTGACACATGAACAGAAAATCAAACACTGCGTGTTCTCACTCATAGGCGGATATTGAACAATGGGAACACATGGACACAGGGAGGAGAGCATCACACACTGGGGTCTGTTGGGGGGGCCAAGGGAGGGACAATGAGGGGGATGGGGAGGTCGGGGAGGGATGATATGGGGAGAAATGCCAGATGTGGGTGATGGGCTGCAAACCACATTGCTATGTGTGTACCTATGCAACAGTTCTGTGTGATCTGCACATGTACCCCAAAACCTAAAGTACAATAAGAAAAAAAGAATACCTATAAATTCAATAAACTTGCTGTCAAACTATGATCAAGCTTTCTTATCAAATTTAACAAGCTGATTCTAAAATTTATATGAGAATTAAATGACCTAAAATTAGCCAAAGGTTTAAGAACTGAATGGAATATTGATTATAATATTTTAGTGTTATAATTTCTTTTTCACTCAAATGCAGCATAAAAGTTTTGTTTTGTTTTATTTTGTTTAGATTGATTTTTTTGTGGTTCTGTCTGCATTGTTTTGACCTAACATTATTTCATAGTGAAAGCTGTAGGCAAAGGATAGAATATGGGTAGAATGATTTATGCTTTAAATATCTACTGCAATTTTATAGTTTTAATTATTTCACAAAAATAAACTTTAAAAATGTGTATATTGTATATTTATAGTGCTATGATTCAAGACATGACTAGTGCATTTCTATAACAAATTTTTAAAGGAAGAAAATACTTCAAAATCAGCAATGTTCCAAAAAAGGGAAGTTACTGATTTTTCAAATACTAACTGTGGACAAGTCTAACTGTGGGCATCTTTTAGTAGTTCTCCCATATATGATCTCTTATGGGCTGAAAATGTGCTCCCCCACACCCTCATATTCCTAGAATATTTCTTTTTTCAGGGTATCTCTTGTTAAGAATGCCTCTCCTAATGCTCTGCACAGTCTTATGCTTTTGGTCTTCCATGTGGCATTTTATCATTTCTATCAAAGCAAGGGGATAAGTTTTTATTTAAATGATATAAAAGCACTATCTGGATATTGGCCTGAAGTTTTCTTTTCTTTTTGAGTCTCTCCCACATAAGAGGTAAATAGGAGAGTTTTGCTCCCTGCTTTACAAATCTCAATGAGAGACAATTCAAATAAACTGTTGCTTCTTTGTAATCAATCCACAAGGGTTATTTACTTGAAATGTTGTGTAGCTATCACTTGCTGAATTATCTGTTGTGATATTAGACCAAAACATGTGAAAATGGATATGACATGGCTAAAAGTTATTTTTGAAAGTATGAGGGACACTATATAAATGTAAGAGGAATAAAATATATAAATGGAACTTGTCATAATACAATATGAAACTTGGCTTTTAAGCCTTAGTACTTGTAAGATCCCAGAAAATATTTTGAAAACATACTAAGAGTTTATTTTGCTTGAAATTTATGATTATATTTTGAAAATATGTAACAATCCCTGATATTCATTTTATTGTACTTTTCCATCTTAATTAATTTTTATTAATTTAGAATGGTACAATACTGAAAATTAACATTTTGAAAAATGATATTTATAAAAATATTTGTTGCCAGTGTTTAAAGATAAAATAATAATTACATATAAATAGAGAAAGTTGAACATGAAATATTTGTATGAGTTATCTTTACCATTGTTATTTTCTATTAATTATATGTCCCTTCTAGTCCTTATCATTTCTTTATAGAGAATTTAATTGTTCGAGTTAGTCAATTGATGCTGATATGATGCTAATGAGGGTTATCATTAAGCTTTGGATAACTTGGAATAATCCCAAGATTATTGAACCAAGGATGAAAAAAAGTAAAATAATTATAAAGACTTTGGCTTGCTCAATATACTCCATTTTCTTAATGGAGTAATTCAAAATGCAAGTATATTAATAGTCATGTTAGTTGTATACCAGATTTCTAAAAGTTATTTAAAAAATAAACCAGTAAAATCTGAACCTATAAATGAAACCTGCTCTGAATCTGCTGAATAGAAACTACTGTAATGATTCTAAAATTTTTTCTATGAATAAACTTATAATGGCCTAAATTCTGAGACCACAATTCAAATAGTGACCTTGGAAATGAACCAGTCTCCCAGAATGCACTTAGGCATACTCTGAGGTCATTACCACTTATGTGAACCTGATCGGAAGCAGGCATCCAGACAGATTTTTTGGAAACATATTGAAGGCTTGGGGTGATTATCCTATGGGAATAGAAAAAATAATTTCTCAACAAACCTAACAAAATGAAAATCTTCACCCTTGTTAAGTAGCAGTATCTTCTGGGCAGGTATTGTGGGGACTAGAGTCAAGGAAGACTGCCCTTGACTGACAATACTGTCATGACACCTGCTCTGTAGTCATCTTGTTGCTGAATTCTTACATAGCTTGCCTCCAGTGCAGGCATTAACATATTTGGATGGTACCTGAAGGCATCCAACCTTTAAGCAATGAGAATGCACCACAGTATGATAGTGATTTCCATATCAAGCTTCAAGGCTCCCACATACACGTATCCTAGCGTCAATACTCACTGCTAATTAACTCATCCAAATGGTAGTTTCCTGCGCAAATTGTTGAAAAAGAAAACTTATTTTTACAAGATTTTCTTTCCTCAACAAGTCATAGACATGTCCCAGTACATGCATTGCATATTTTCCTAGTATATCGTAAGAATAGGCTTCTCCAATGTTGTATACTGATATCAAGTTTAATTTGCTGAAAATGAAATGATGCATTCTAGCAGGAAAATTTCAGTGAAAAGAGAATGTAATAAGAGTGAGCACGATACATGGTTTATCTAATTCACTTGAATAAGTGATGGGAAAGAGTGAGAAATACTCTTGCAGTGATAAATCGGAGCCAAAGAGCCAACGACTGACATTGAATATCATGTGAAATTGGTATGGCTTAACTTGAAAGTCAAAAAGGAAGAACTTAGACATTTGTGAGAGTGTAAATACTGTGATCAGAACTGGGCTTTAGAGAAGTTTCCAAGGTAATATAGGTGGAATCAAGAGATAGAGAAATTTAGGCAGCACACATCCAAAAGAGATAATAGTGTTGAATTAGAGATAATAGTTGGCTTAGAAAGTTGGGTACCGAGAAGATAGATTGGGTTCATGACTGTGGTACTAGGATGAAGTGAGAGAAAATTTTTTGAATTAGAGGGAACATATTTTATGTGTCTCTTTTTCATTCCTTATCTGTCTTTTTCCACTGTAGGAAGTTTTTATATTTTCTGTTGATCCACATAGCTCGCTGAATTAGCCACTTCTCTATGTTAAATAGCACTTTATATTCAGGCAAAATTCTAATAACAAAGTATTGAATCCATCAATATTTTTTGATAAAAACATGGCTCCAAATAATAATCTGAATAGATTGACTGAAAATAAAGTTTTATTTTAGAGAAATGTAAGTATTAGGTCAAAATTTAGTGATAGCCTGACTTTTCTAAAAAGCGCTAAACTTCTCTAGACATGATTGATAAAATAATGGCCCTATTCTTATTTTTAAATTAGGAATACCTTTAACATTACAGAAATACCTATGCCACAATCAATATTAACTTTGAAATATGATTCTTTGTGTAAAATGTAGAATGCTAACAAAAGGGCATTTTAATAGTTTCTGGGTTTATCTTGCTAATTAACAACTTCATCCCATCTTTCTACTTTAAAGTTTTTGCCTTGTACAAGAAAGATAGTTTTGAAAAATTCAATATTGTGCTGTAATCTTGGTGAACATTTTGTTAAACCTTGTGGATGACATTTTCACATCTCTGTGATCTTAGTTCATGAAAGAAAAAGCCAGAGCAGAATGCTTTATCAGCTAATCCTCACATTTTACTTTCACACCCATGGGAGACATTCTCATTTTAGCTGACAGCAGTAAATTTTTATAATTACTGTGTTATATCTCGTACTTGCAGTTTGCTGGCCACTTTGTCAGCTATATTGACATTTGATAGCCAGGCTATACCTAAAAGGACTTTTCAGGGAGATTGGTACTTTTTCCTATTGACTTGGAGCAATCCTGTGGTAGGACACGCACATTCTGCAAACCAAGCAGACCAAGCCCTGTAAAGAATAGTTCTATCGCAATCAATTGCACTTGTCAACAAGGACATTAGACCATGACCCATTCATGGTAAACAATGCACGTCATTTTCACAGAAACATTGTGTTAAAAAGATCCACAGAAAACCAGTGCACTTAAGAAGTTCTGCATTATCTTTCATGAATTATGTAATACCAAGTTGAACTTTTCTCTTTGCATTTCATAATAACTTGCCCTCCTTGACATTGAAGTAGAAAGATAATATTTCTGTAAGTCAACTTGCAAGAGATCTCTCAAGAGGCATTCTCAAGTTTACTGTGTGCTATGTATATTTAGGTACTTTTTGTAGACAGAGTGTGGGGAAGAGACATAAACATAATTCCTGCCCTTAAAAATATTAGAATTATTTGCAACATTTTTCTTCCCGTCTTTCATTTCTCCATTCATCCTCCTAACAAGAATTTTCACAGAGCAAAATGTTATAGTAGGTCAGATTTGTGAATTTATGTTTCCACAAACCATTTTTAATGTCAAGTCAGAACTTTGTCTACTCCTAAGTTCTGAAATTTTTTTCTATGCTTTTATTTTCTAAAAGTTATATAGCTTTACATATATATTTAAGTTCATGAACCACTTTGAGTTAATTTTTGTAAAATATGAAGTTTAATCAAGGTGTTCCAGAATGGTTTATAGAAAAATCTAATCCTCATTTATTAAATCGCTTTTGCACCTTTTTCAAGGAGACATATTTGTGTGAATCTATTTCTGTTTAATTGATCTACGTATCTATCATTCTGTAAGTGCCACAGTGCCTTGATCTGTATCTAGAGTGTTTAAAGAATAAGAGGAAATTATAGTACTGAAAGTTGGCTGAGTGCAGTGGCTCATGCCTGTAATCCCAACACTTTGGGAGGCCAAGGCCAGGAGATCACTTAAGGTCAGGAGTTCAAGACCATACTGGCCAACATGATGAAACCCCATCTCTTCTAAAAATACAAAAATTAGCCTGGCGTGGTGGCATATGCCTGCAATCCCAGCTGAGGCAGGAGAATTGCTTGAACCTGGAAGGCAAAGGTGGCAGTAAGCCAAGATTGTGCCACTGTACTCCAGCCTAGGCAACAGAACAAGATTAAGCCTCAAAAAAAAAAAAAAAAAATCGTGAGAGATACATCCAGAATACTATAGTCCTGAGTGTTAAAGCAATCAAAATTCTTAAAATTGAAAATCCTGAAAATGACAATCATAAAAGATGAAAATCCTAAAAATACAATTCTGGAAAAAATAATTAAAAGTTCTTTAAAATATATTTATATTTTTAAAGAGTAATTTACTTGCAAAACATAAAACATGACAGAATGCTTCTTTAAATGCCACTTTAGATGATAAAATAGGCAATTATACATATATTTGGCAATCATAAGCACTTAGGTATACTAATGAAAGTCTTAGGGGTATGAAAGTTCAGTTATAAGCAAAGTAAACATATTAATAAATAAATAGGTCAAAAGGGGAAGTGTACGAATGGAGCTCACTATGGTTGTTAATTGTGTGCACCCAGCTTTAAAACTGTGGCTAGCTGAAATACTGTGATGAAGGCCTAAGCCGTTTGATGAGATCAATGAAAACCTGCAGTGGGTCACCGCCATATATGCAGTCACCTGAAAAGTCAAGATCTCAAGATATTTTATTTTTCACTAGTGCAGATATACAAAATGAACATCACTTTTTATATTGAAGATGTTTCAATATTTTTACATACATGTCCAATACTTACACAAAACGTCGATGTTGTGATAATGCAATTTCCTGGAGCTAAGTTTGCAAAAATGCATAAAATAAATTAGAATAAATTAGAATTAGAATTCTCTAAAAGTCTTTCCATAATTTGTACTTCCAGTATTAAGAACAAGGTGAAGATAAAACACATAAAATCATATATTGTGAAATATTATCTTGACAATTTATAATAGTAAAAATAAATAATAATTGACATATAAGAAAGGGTACTGCAGGGATTGATTACAGGCAGTTGCACATTGATAGAACATAAAAACTGACAGATTTTCACAATAATTTACTGTATTTTGAAGCTTTATGTCATGTTAAGTAGCTTTAAAAACATTTAGGACATGGCTGTCTTTATAGTTGGTGTCCACTTTTGTTTTTTGTATGGCACTGCTCTTTTTGAAATTCTTGTATAATTTGACATCAACCAACATGAGCGTTTCTTTTTAAATTTTCTCATTGTCTGTGCCTTGCTTCTGTGTTGTTTTGTGCACCTAGAAATCCACTCCATGCTCATTCATGTTCAGGCCACATATTTGGTTGAACCAATACTGGTGATTGAACAGCAATATTGTGGCATGATTTTGTATGCTACACTACACATAATGACTTTCAAACTTGTCAGTAACTTTGCTGGATTCTTCTGGCAAATTAGACTTTAATTCATCAAAAGGTCCTTAATGCCCTCAGCTGGAAGTAATGCCAATGTCCACAAATGTTGCATTTTTAAAGTGAAGTTTTTGTCATTGCCATATCACATGGCCAACCCACTCATCTAAGTTTTCTGCCAAATGCAAATAAAAGCAAAAACAAGGCAATAGTTTCACCAAAAATGATGCAATTAACATGATGTAAGCATCCTGTATACAATGGAAAATGCAGTAATTCCTTTCCCAAAATTTGGCTTTTTGGACTTGAACATGTGGGATTTTAATATTTCAGGATGGTGATTTACAGAGTTTTAGAGATTAGGAAATTTGATCTTTAGGGATATTGATTTGTTGGGAATTTAACATTTAGAATTATGGCATTTGAGACTGTGTCTTTTAGGATTATGATCCAAACCCCAAAATAACTCTTAAACTTCAAATTAAATAACAACAATAATACAATCAGAAAATGAGAAAAAGATGTAAAAATGCAATCTACTGACAATACTACAGAGATGACAAATAAGAACATGAAAAGATACTCAACAGTTTTTATCATTATAGAAATTCTAGCTAAAACCAAAATCCAATGCAAATTAAAAGCACCTATATTGAAATGGTTAAAATAAAATTTAAGAAAAACTTAAATGATGGTAAGAATGTAGAGAAACTTGATAACCCATACATAACTGATAGGTATGTATTACAGCCACACTGGAAAAGAGCTCTGCTGTTTAAAAAAAAAATCTAAAAATGAACTTAATGTTGAACTCGTGGGCATTTATCCCAGTGAAATGAAGTCTTATGTTCACAAAGATATTTGTACATGGATGCTGCTATTTCTACACGGCATATAGGAATAGTATTGTTTAAATCCTGATTTCAACAGTTTATTTAAAGTTATATGATTGCATGAAGAATAAAGATGATGTTTTATTCATCCACATGTACTTTTATTTAAAAGGTAATTTTACTGTCAAAGAGCTAAATGTAGCTGCATTAAGACATTTATGAGAATAATTTCAAAGTCACATTGCAAGGGAGTGTGAACATAGGAAGGAACATAATTGTAGCTAATTTTTAAAGCAACCTAGCCAGTATGTGTATGAAAGATTAAGCTTAATGTTAAAGTGAAAAAAAAAAAAACTAGATGAAACTTAAGACCAATAATTATTCCTGTAATATTTGGGATAAATATTAATCTCTATAACAAGGATGCACAAAAATACAATGGTTCACATAACATTGAAGTTTACTTCTCTCTTCCGTAAGGTTGTTCCTGGAAATTATCTAGCTGGCCAGTTCTATCATGCTCATGGAACCTAAGGTAGTTATTCATTTTACCACTTCACAAACAGAAGGAATCAAACGAAAAAGTCAAGGATAAGCAGATGTGTCTTTAAACAAAAATAATAGTCTCTAACTGAGCATTGATGCTCCTCAACAAAACACACAATTTTTTTTTCTTTTTTAAATGACAAAAATTGATATTTTGGGTAATTAGTAATGTCCATAGAAATCACATTCATCACTAAAGCCTTAATGATCTCAAAATTTGGTTTAATATGAAGAAGCAGCAAATGATCTGCTGTGTAATGGCTCCTTGGGAAATTAATTGCTAATAAGGGGCTAAGATATCCTGGGGTAAGATATTTACAATGTTGACATAATAAAACTCATATTATTTTAATAATGACGGAATGTTAATGACTTATTCATATCACCTGAAACATGATAGATACACTTTCCTTCTAACTATCCAGCATCACATTTTGGCTACAGTATATAGCCATGGAATTTGAGTGAATAAACTAACCTTCATAAAAGTATGAAAATATTTGTTTACAAAAATAGATTATAAGCTCAAAATAGCAGAGAGAGATGAAGAAGAAAAACATTTAAAAATTCTAATGTTGAAAACATTTTCTCATACATGAAACAAAAGAAACCAAGAGCAACAGAGTGAAGAATTGATTGAAAAGTTAATATATTCTAATTAGGAATACACTACGCAATACTTTATAAAGGGTCTGTTCAATTTTTCTTCTCTCTTTTTATTTATACTTCCACAAGGATAAAATGTGTTTATTATCATTGTTTTTGTTTTCATTATTAATACTTATGTAGTACCATAGAAACCTTAAATAATGACCAGAACATAGGGAGCACCCAATAACTATTTGTGGAGTAGATTAATTCCACAGAGATTTAATCCTGAAAGACATGCCATAAGCTGTACTAATGAGGGTTAATTAATAATTCCTTAATTAATTGAAAATGCTGTTTCAATATGTCAGAACACATGGGTATTCACACACTGTTTGTTGAATTGCATCTCCAAGTTTTTATATTAATACCTTAGATATCTTGAGCTCTGGGAATTTTATTCACATTCTGAATTCTCCTCAAACTATTTACTGAAGGGTTTAAAGAACTATATAAAACCCCTTTGAGGGAATCATTAAACAAATAAATGCCTTGCTTCGAATAAGAGACTATTAATTTGAGTAGGTCATATCCAGGTTATAAAAATATTTCTGAATTTTATCTTCTTGCTAACTACAGTATATACCCACAGCAACCAGGCACTTCCCTTAAGAATATATGCTTTTTCTAAATTTTAAAAAAAGTGATTTCCGGTGTTTATCAAGCTCATATCAATATATTTTACTAAATTAACTCCTTGAGTAGACTTGAAAAAGAATAATCTTATTTTGGTTTGGCCTTGATCTACATGTTATATTTTAGATCCACCCTAACTCAACATGGGAATATCATCATTTGGTCTTTATTTAACTTACATAAGATTGGTTGTCAGCTGAATATTTTTGACTGATATCATTGTCAATATAGAACATTTTTCTTTCACAATGTACTTCTGAGATTTTTTTCTTAATCCTTAATTAAAGAAAGTAGCTTTGTTGCAAGAAAATCTTCTTTTCCCTTATTTTCTTTATTCTGAAAATTCAAAAGAGAGTTTATGGTTTAAAGGTATTTGGTAGAAAAGAGATAATAGGGGAAGAATTAAATATCCTGTGTTTATTGTGTATTTTAAGGTAACAAAACAGTAACATATTTATGCATTAATATATATGTGTAATATTATTATAAATTTTTAAATATACAAAAAAATCCAGACACAGTCAGTGATAATGATGTAACATCCAGAGCTGCCTCTAAGGACTGAGGAGAAATGGTATGAAAGAACAGAGAAAATGAACAATGAGCTTATCTGTAGTATTTTTTCTTGTGTTAAAAAAAAGTCTAAAATTAAAAAGCCAAATGAATATTTTCTTATTCTAGATGGTGAGCTGTTATGTTAATTAGTTTCTATACATTTCTGTGCCATAACCTTCATTTTCAAAACTTTATATAATTACAAAAGCAAAATCTATTTCTGTGCAGTTGTTAAACTTACACCATGCATTTTAACTTACAAAATTCTGAGAAAAACTATCTAAAGAAATTTATTAACACTTAGTATTTAATCATTTTAACTGTTAATATAGTATTCATCTTATTGTATTTAGGTAGTATGACACTTTTCCCACATAACAACTGCTAAATTTCTAGCTCCATACAATAAAAGCATCTCCATAATGTGTTCTATGTCTTTCACTTCTTCATTTTATTAATTCCTCAAATATACATTCCCCCTTTGGAAACAGAGGCATACTCCTTGGACCTTGTTCATTTGCAGAAACTTTCCTTTTGTCAGCACTACCACCACTATAGGAAATTTGTGTTTTGTTGTTTGTTTTGCTTTGCTTCATCAGAACACACACTTGAAAGTTTGAAGCTCTTGCTCATGGCATTATCTCCCCTGGAAGGCAAGTCCTCTATTGTCCACTCAGTAGAAGTCCTCTCACCCTTAACTCCCACTTCTCAGTCAGATTTTTACAGAAAGATTTATCTGATAACTCATCACTTCCACTGCTGTGCATACTCCCTTATACAAATCCCTATTGCTGTAAAGACATAGCAGCTTTCAAGAGACTGACATGACCTTCAAACTATAGACTATAATCATGAAAGCCAGAAGCCTCTGGTCTGAAGACCACTTTATATACTGCACCATAATGGATGAAAGCAGATAGTTGAAATAAAAATTGTTAGTTTATAGTCTTGTCTATGCTACTTAAAAAGGGAGTAATTTGGAAGCGTTTCAGAAACCTTATTAGCCCTGTTATGTTCATATACAAAATGGAGTTAAGAAAATACACTTTAGGATTGCCGTGAGGGTTAAGATTGCCTATCATATTTCTGCCTTCTAGAAGTGCTCAATATATGTTAGTTACCTTTCTTCATGATGAGTAATGTCTTTGCCTCTGTGCTCACCAGAAAGAAATCTTTGTTAGTAAAACCTATGATTTTTGCCCAATGAACCACCACCAAAATCTTGGGAAAAGATTATATGCTTTTATTACTCAAAATGTGAAAACTTGTTAGAATAGGGAGCAGCCCCCTTTATAAAGTCCCCCTAGTATTCTGAGAAGACTTCTTACAAATGTGTATCAGTCTAGGCATTGATGCACAATTACAACAAAAATAAAATAGACTGTGCTTTCAGGGCACTTCTCTAATTAGACAAAGATATACAGTATTTACACAAATAATACCAGAGCAGATAAGGAAAGGAAATAAGATTTTGAGAGAGGTTTGTCCAAAAACTTTACAAAAACGCAAAATTTTACATTAATGACCTTACTTTTAAATCTCTGAGTAATTGCAAGGTCCGTGACAGTCGTTTTCAGTCTGATAAAAGGACAACAGAACCCCAAAAGGAGTTTTCTCTGAAATCACACCGTAATGGCAGGACATTTTTAAAAAAATAAACAGAAATATATATCTCACAGCTTTGGGGACTGGAAGTCCAAGATCAGAGTGTGAATATAATCAAGGTCTCGTAAGAGCTTGCTTCCTGGTTTGTAGACTGCCTGCTTCTTGTTGTGTTCTCTTATGGGTGTAGAAGGGCAAGCGAGGTCTCTAGAGTCCCTTTTATAAGAGCACTAGTCTCTTTCATGAGGGTTCCAACTTCATGACTTAATTACCTCCCCAAGTCCCCACCTACTAATACCATCACCTTGGGGGGTTAACGTTTCACTCCAGAAAATTTTGAGGAACACAAATCTTCAGCCAATTGCATTGTCCTTGGGAACTTCTTGTTTGGATTTAATGTCTCTCCTCCGTGCTTCAATAGGACATGTGTATGCATTATATGCTTATTTCACTGTATTGTCACGTATTTGTTCTCCTTACTAGACAGTGACTTATTTAGTTAGTTCATTTTAATAGGCAAATAAAAATTGTGTTTATTTATAGGGCACAATGTGATGTTTTGATCTATTGGTTACATTGTAAAAGGATATAGTTAATCTAATTAATATATCCACAATCTCACTAACTTATCATTTTTTGTTGTGAGAACATTAAAAATCTATTGTTTTAGTGATTTTGAAATATTATGCTAAGTTAAATAAGCTAGGCAAAGATGAAAAAATACTGTAAGATCTCATTTATATGTATAATCTACAAAGGTCAGTCACATAAAAACAGAATCGAAAGGTAGTTACCAGAGGCTGGGTAGGAGGAAGAGGCATGGAGAAAGGGAAGATGTTGATCAAATGGTACAAAGTCTCAGTTAGACTGGAAGAATAAGTTTAGTGATTTCTTGGAAAGTATCATGACCACAGTTAGCAATAACTTATTTCATAGCTTAAAATTGTCAAATTATTTTTTAAATATTCAATGTTCATGGTCTGCACTAGGACAGGCAATTCATGTTAGTACCATGGGTTTTTTTATTTTTTGGATGCAGCAAAAAACTTAGACTGAGAATTTCTAATTCCAACTGGTGAGTTCTATTTATTTGAATAGGAGTCCTTAAACCAGCTTTCTCACAAGTAAACTATTGATTATGATGCCTGTGTCAATAGTGGTGCTATGCTGATTAAACAAAAATAGATTATTGTGTATCTATTTTAGGAAAAAATGAACTGCTCATTTTGTAAGAAACAGGACATTTACACCTCCCAAGCTATTGTGAAAGATCTCAGTTCTCACAAAAACAAAGGACCATGCCTATTGAATGTACATCATGAGTAATGGAATTGTGATGGGACCTTATTTCTAATCATTTCTGCCTTAGCAGAACTTGAAGTCTAGAACATCATCCAATTCTCAAATAGGTTTCAAAATATGGGGGAGACTCTTCAGATCTGACATCTAAGAATATGAATAGTTTTGACCTGCTCAGATATCCTGTGAAGAAAAAAATAATAATAATTTTGAAAATGTAAATTCTATGCAATATTGTATTTTCTAAAACAAAATGGGAAAAATCCTTCAATTGCTCTTCTGTACTTCACTCATTCTGAAAATATTCCATTTCTTATCTTGAAAAAAAGCTAAATTATGAACATTGCATCTTACACTAACTCACTAATAAACACTATTTTAGATTAGACTCAAAAATTATATGTTTTGCATTAAAAATAATTTATGGCAATTACATTATATATAAATGTAATCCAGTTTATTTTGTTAATACAATAAGTGCTTATTGTCTGGTACAGATGTGTCATCATCACATAATTTTTAAACAAAAGTTCTCCAAATTTCAAATACTTATACTTTTATTCTATAATTCATTAATATATTGAGGAAGCTGATAGAGGTAAAATTCCATTATGATGAAATGCAGTACTTCCACTCTGTTTTGTTGTTATCAGTTTATCTTACAATGAATCTTTTATTTGAAATCAAATTTCCAGTCAGCAGAGTTTGACTAAAATTTGAACTGATGGCCAGTTTTTCTAATGAATTAGTGAGAAAAAATATTTTGAACTCAGCAGAGGAAAAAGGGACATGTTTACTGTCATTTTTATATGCTTATGCATTAAAGTGGAGAAATAATTTGATTCTCTTCTTGTCATATTTTTCCTCTCACTCTTCTTCCATCTTCTCTTATTTTTCCCTTCTTTCCTTGTCACTTTCATTCTCTCTGTTTCTCTCTCTCTCCTTCCCTCTCTCTCTTTCTCTCTCTCTTAGCAAGATCCTGAACATTTAGTTTCAATGAATGGTTTAAGGTTGTAGGAGGCCTTTGGGGAATGTGATGATAATATTTGAAATTTAGAAATATATAAATTAAAAGTGGGTAATGGAGAAATTAGAAAAATAATATATCTGTTTCAACTTCTTTGTTCTCAAACTTTTTGTGCTTGGACTCACTTGACTCACTCTGGTAATGCAAATTACATTTATATTTTGTTTTGATAATGGCTGTTTCTGGGATTGAGACCACAGGAATTATCCACACTGTAATTTGATTCATTGTAGAAGGTTCAATGCAATCACATTATTGTAGTTCACTCAATATTGGCCATCTGCCTATAGTAGAAATAACTTGGTTAAGAAGAACATTTCTTTGTAATAATGTCTGCTACAAATGAGTTTAAGGAGGAAAAGTGCACACTCTTATTTATAGGTGTTTTCAATATTTGGTTGCTCTTTATGTCCTTTGTGACAGGGAATATACATCTAAAATTATGCTAAACTAAATGAAGTGCTTAGTTAGGTATTTGTTTATAGTTTTGTTGAGGATGATTGTATTGAATACAATAACAGTGCAAATTTGATGATGAAAATGATAATGAATAAAAATAAATGACAAGCTCACAGGAGAGAGAATTGACTCGTCAATGACAAGTGTTTATGTAGTTGAAAATATAACACTGTACAGTTCCATCTATATTTGAAAATTCAAATTCTGATGTATATATTGCTTACTAATTATTTTGTCAATTTGTTAAATTGTTAGTATAATGACTATTTTTCCAAAATGTCAATTCTATTTTTTCTTTTAGTTTGTATATTAGTTTCCCAGGACTTCTTGAACAAAGTGCCACAAACTGAGTGGCTTAAAATATCAGAAATATTTATGTATCAAAATATCAGAAATTGCCACTACAGAACCTATCCAAAAACCACCTGTTCCCCCAAAATATTAAAACATTAAATAATTAAAATAGAGACTGCAGAAAGGAATGTGGACTAATTTTCTGATGAAAATGAAATTATCACCTAATTTTTTTTTTTAAAAAAAAGGAAATTTATTCTCTCAGAGTTCGGGATGCTGGAAGTCCCTGCGCAGGGTGCCAACATAGTTACTCTCTGGTGAGCACCCTCTTTTGAGTTACAGATTGCAGCCTTCTCATTTTATCCTCACACAGGAGGAAGAGCAATAGAGCTTTCTACCTTCCCTTCTGTAACGGCACTAATTCCCTTCATAACGGCTCCGACCTCATGGCCTAGTTAACTCCCCAATGCCCCACCTCGTAATACCATAATCATGGGCAGTTAGGAATTCAACAAATGGTTTTTGGAGGAACACAAACTGTCCATAGCAGAGGTGAAATCTGGAAATGAACATATTGGCAGGGTTGGTTCTTTCTGATGGCTCTGAAGGGAAATCTGTTCCTTGTTTCTCTCCTAGCTTCTGGTGGCTGCCAGCAATCCTTGATATTTTTTGGATTGTACATTGATCACTGCAATCTTTGCCTTCATCTTCATAGTATCCCCTCCATATATCTCCATGTGTCTTTACATCACCTTCTTCTAGTGATCCCAGTTATTGCACTGAGTCCCACTCTAATTCTGGATAATCATATCTTAACTAATTATACCTGTCATGACACTATTTACAAATAAGATCAGATTCTGAGGTTTCTGGTGGACCTTAATTTTGGAAAGATATTAATCTACTAAAGTTGTTTCTAGATTCTTAGATCCCTTGGATCTCTCCATTGGGGAAACAACCTAGTTATTGGGGTAAGTAATTTAATTTATTGGGTTATTATAACCAACAACCTAGGTTATTGGGGAAATAATAGTTATTTATGATTACTTAAAAAATAAGGGTACTTCATTACAATTCTTGATAGTCTAATCTATGATATCAATGCCCTATTAGTTTTATAATAATATGGGAAATAACTGAAATTATCTTTATTTTAATTGCTTTATCCTTGCTATTATCATTCTTATAGTTTGTTTTATTTTTATTAATATTTTTATTGTTATATTTATCTTTTATTATTATTTTGAATTTTATTTACAATTTTTCTTTTTTGAGAAAACCACATCCTATTAATTTAGTAGATATTAACAAGCCTATAATGTTACCCTAACATTTCTAGATAGTTAGAAACTTTACTGAAGATTTCTGCATCTATGTTCATCATGGATATGGGCCTTTTCTTGTTTTGTTGCATCTGCCAGGTTTTGGTATCAGGATGATGTTGGTTTCCTAAAATGATTTGGGAAGGATTCCCTCTTTTTGTACTATTTAGAACAGTTTCAGAAGCAGTGGTACCAGCTCCTCTTTGTACAACTGGTAGAATTGGTCTGTGAACCCATCTGGATCTGGGCTTTTTTGGGGTTGATAGGCTATTAATTGCTGCCTCAACTTCAGCTCTTGTTGTTGATCTATTCAGGGTTTCAACTTCTTCCTGGTTTAGGCTTGGGAGGTTGCAAATGTCCAGGAGTTTATGCATTTCTTCCAGGTTTACTGGTTTATGTGCATACAGTTGTTTGTAGTAATCTCTGATGGTAGTTTGCATTTCTGTGGAATCTGTGATGATATCCCCTTTATCATTTTTTTATTGCATCTATTCGATTCTTCTCTTTTCTATTAATCTGGCTAGAGATCTGTCTATTTTGTTGATGTTTTCAAAAAATCAGCTCCTGGATTCATTGATTTTTTGAAGAGTTTTTTTGTGTCTCTATCTCCTGCAGTTCTGCTCTGATCTTAGTTATTTCTTGTCTTCTG